>CM060932.1:635568345-635710845 GCA_030765085.1 Allium cepa | reverse complement strand
GGTTTTGGGTATTTGCAGAGAGTATGACAATATCCGATCCTAGTCTCTTTAACAACTAAACGCCTATTTCACACTGAATGATTCTTTTACATTTCAAAAGTCAATTCACAATTGGTAATCAAAATATCATATTCTCAAAGCCATATCACTTTCAAAATCATATTCACTTTCAAAATCACATTTACTCAAATATGACATTTCACAAAAAGGTATCAACTCCAAATTCAACTTAGGTTGTATCATCATCAAGGATTTAAATATAAATATTTCAACTTTACACCGTTTGATATTTTAGAAAATAGTTTGAATAGTCAGAAACGGTTTTAAAGTTCGAAAAATAGTTTTAAATAGATTAAAATTGTCTAAATAGTAAAAATAGATTAAATATATTTAAATCTGATTTAATTAGATTTAAGTGTTTTAAATAGATTCAAAATAGATTAAATAGATTTAAATTATATTAACTAGATTTTTAAATAAATTAAATAAATTTAAAATAGATTAAATAGATTTAAATTATATTAAATAGATTTAAAATAGATTAAATAAATTTAATTAGTCTAAATTAGGTAAAATAGATTATGGATTAAATATGTTATAATAGATTAAAATAAAAAAATAGTTTAAATTGATTAAAATAGTTTAAATTAATAAAATTGTTTTAAATTAGTTTAAAATAGATTTCAAATTTATATCCAAGCATTTTCAATAACTCAATTTCGATAAATTTAGTTATATTTGACACTTCAACTTTGAAATTCCAATTTACATCCTTTGAATAATTTATTAAATCAATTCCAATTTCAGCATTAACACTTGAATTAATTTAGTTTATATAAATCAATTTCTATTTCACAATGCCAGTTAACTGAATTCAAAATTTACAGAATTAAAATTCATTTAATTTTTCCAATCCGGTGTCTGTATATAATTTTCTACCCTATGGTCAAGTGATACGGATATTTATCATTTTGATCTACAATTTAAAATTTTATGGTTGTATATCATTTAAAACCGTAATTGGTTATATATCATTTCAAAACGCAATAACGAATTAAATAAAATCCATAAAATCGCTCGAGTGTATTATTTCAACCCATAACGATTTTCCTAATCTATAGATCGTTCGAGTATGTATCATTTAACCTATAGTAAACTTGCAGCGTTATAACAATATAAAATACAACATCCAGTCATCCCACATCAACAATCAGACATCCATCACAATCCTCATCCAAATCAATTAATAAACATTAACAGATAATTGAAAATCAATAACAGATATTAAATTGATTTAAACGATGATTAACTGTAATAAAAGTCAAATTTAACTAGAATGACAATTTAAACATACCAAACATCAATCAATTAATTTCAAATCACACCATAAATTTAATATAACAAACATAAGATAGTTTAGTAATTGTTAGTGGGTCGAAACACTCACATTGGAATTTCAAATCGATTTGAAAACCAAAATAGGGTCAATATTCAAACAGTCTTAGAATTTATTCAAACCAATTCCATAATGTTTGAAATTTCGATACGATCCCAGCGAAACAGATCGTGCGTGAATCCGATCTTATATGTAAAAGTTATACGAGTTAGAACGTTAAAATTTTAGAAAAAGTCAAAATAAAATAAAAAGAATAACACGCCATCACCTCTATCAACAAGGCAGAAACCCTAGCATCTCATTCTCGTTCGAACCCGTAACCCATGCGCCGCCACGAACAAGCCCCTACCATCGATGATCTGCACGTCGCCCCAAGCCAAAATCGCGTCACGTGAACGCCAAGTCCAAGGCGCGTAGCCCAAGCAGCGTGCGACACCATCTTCGGCCATCCTTGACTACGCCACCGCCATATAAACGTGAACACTAATTGAATTAAATCGATTGATCCAACCGTCACATGACCAAACACACACCATCGATGCATTCCCCTCGCCATCTGCACAGCCCAACACCTTCGATTGGACGATCAGACAAAGTCGATCAAGACATGACGAACGGTCGAGACTTCATTATCCAATTCTGGCCGCACCGAAACCCAAATTGAAAACTAGACTACAGATTTGAATTGCGCTCATCGAGAGCTTCAAATTGATATATAATATGATTGGGTTTGGAGGAGTTTTATTTTGAAATCGAATTTGAAATTTGAATAGGGTTTGAGATTGAATTTGTTTCTGCCATTGATAGGGAGAAGTAAATAGATGAAATTGTACATGTAGTAATGAGGAAATAAAAAGGCTGCTAGGTTTTGGACAGAATTATATAGAATAACGAAACCCGATAAGAAAGAAATAATACCTGAATAGATTTGAAACCACAAATACGAACTGAAAAGCTCGTTTCGCTTCCGAAACAAAAGTGGGTCATCCCATATATCAAAATACATGTTTTCGATTATTTTAAACTTAATGGAATAGGTTTCAAGTTCTAATTCCATCATATGAAGAATTTAGCTTAAAATCAGCTTATTTCAAATGTATTTCAATCAATTTAATTAAATTGATTTGTGCGCATTTCGAGTCCATACGATCAAACGACAATTCTGATCGCTAAGAAACTTGAAATCCTACAATATTCACCATTACGAATCCGATGAAACTGGTTTCGTTGAAATATGAGACAGTGGCCAAAATGGCTATTTTTACATTAATTAAATAAATAAATATTAAATCAATTAAATCACTTTTTAAATTTATAACGACCAACAATTTTCATCATTTTTTATTTCTTGGACGTTTAGAATAATTTAAATCAATTTTATATGTCAATTCATTGTTAAATATTTCACCAGTTATAGTGTTCAATTTCAACTGTAATTAAACCCAATTAATTAAAATTTAATTCCAATAAATTGATTTAATTTGATTTAAATCTTTTATTTAATCTATTATTATTTTATGGACAAAGTTACGTTGGTTTATACCTTATTACATTAATATGCTACAATTTCCATCTTTTACCATATTATTTGCAATATTTCAATTATATTGAATTTTTGGTAAATTTAATTATAATTTAAAAACCCAATAAATTTATTTATCTTTTGTTTATTCTTTTATTAATTCAATTATTGCCTTGTGAATATAATTAACATTCCTAAACATTTTATTACATTCATATTTTACAGTTATCATATCAACTCATTTTACGTAACATTTAATTACATTTCATTGTACTTGATTTAAATGAATTGGTAACAAATAACAATTGTCACTTTTCTACATTTAATAACATTTGTAAGTTGATTACTTACAAACAATTGTTATGACAACTCTTATTACACTAATTTTATTCAATTTCCGTTTATTACATAATTAACATTTAAATTATCAATTGCTTTTTTAAGCCAATTATCAATTAATACACACCTTAATACAATTAATTTACAATCTACAACCAAGTATAACTTTTAATCATTTCAACTAATTGGAATTTCATTTAAAGCAGTAATCAATTACCTTAAATTAATACTATTACATTTCATTTCAATTATATTATTATTATTAAATCGTAAATATTTTATTTCTTCCAATATTTGATCATAAAACTTTATTAAATTAACAAATTTTAATTATCGAAAATTACGGGTCATTACAATGTTGTTCAGGATATGAGCAAACTGAAGGCAGTACTTCTATTACTTTCTTTTTTTGGAATCACCCTCAAGATATGAACAATAACCCTTACAGTTAGAAGAACTTTTTCTTTGATTTCATCATCTTCAAAATGTCTTCAATTCGAATGCTTATGCCAGTTCGAAGTGATTTAAGGATAACTAATGCTTGTTCGGTCCAGATTTCTCGAAACCAGTAAACGATAGTCTTTGGTTGACTCAGTCCTAGTTCTTTCAGAAGTAAGTGGACTATATAAGAGTCTCAAAGGGATCTCTAGTATTCCCCTTAAAGCAGGAGAAGTTTCACCGAAATGAGTTCTTTTGAGGGAATCTCAAACTGTATGAAATAGCGAAGCTTTCGTGTACTTCCAAGCAATGCGGTTAAAGTGCTTAGTATTTCTGTAGCGGTGGAGCTGCATAAAGTTATAGCATGGATAAAGCAGAGATATATCAAAAATGGTGGAGGTGCAAAAAACTTAATTGAATATAAAACCAAATATTTAAAATTAATTTATTCTCATTCCCACATCATTTGTGTAGGAAAAAGAAATATTGTTTAACCTTATATAAAAATACCAAAGAATAACATGATTTATGCAAACTATATTTGGTGCATACAGTAGATTTCTAGCATATATTGAGAATTTATGCCTTAAAATTAGGTCTATAACCTAACTTTGTTGATTTGGTTTAAAAGAGAACTTGTCATATCAACTTTTGGATATTAATATTGCTAAAGCGGGTGCTAAAAAGCCTTGAATTAGTGGGTGCAGCAGAAAATAGTAGAGCTTAAAGTGGATCTACTAATTTATAGCGCTAAATTGAAATAGCTTAGCAGTCGAAGAGCGCTTTACGCTATTGCGGGGATTTTACAGGGCTTTAGTGGGACTTTAACTGCACAGCTTCCAAGTCAAAATTGGTCGAGTTATCGATAGTGGACAAACCATTATTTGGGTATAAGTGTAGTTTGCATATGAAAAATCGGACATCTTATACTCATCGTCACTTTCTGATTTCAAACAGTGCTATCCATCAATTAATAATGTAATTGGACTAGTTAGAAAATATAACCTTGCCTCGGTGTACATTTTTCATTCTTAAGATCGATGCGAGTTTCCATATCTCAAAATTTGATGTCAAGTATAAGATGAAGTATCTTCCATATACTTAATTAATCATGACCTATTTATCATAATTAACCCTCTCATATTTATCATGTTTTTGACATTTTGACTACTCTATCCTTCGCTAGAATCAAAGTTAGGCAAGTCAGGATACTGGTTACACCTCGCCCTATCTTAGTTACAATACTTTGATTCTAGATCTCATAGATAAAGGGAAGTCGACTTTTAGTGCTAAATATAGGAAGACTTAAACATGTTAACATGTTAACACTATTTACCATATTTGTTTATGTTACTTAATGGCATAGATAAAGAAATCCCATGTTTGAAAACAAAGGCCTTAAAAATCATTATCTTTGAAACTTAATTCTAGATTTTGGTTTCAAACTAGTAAGTCTAGCCTTTTCCAAAAACCATTTATTTACTTAGAGTATGAAATTTAAGAGGGATAAAATATTTCCTTTATAAACATACACACCTTTTTAATAAATTCCAAACTACTTCCTAACCTCTTTATGAAAATTTGAAACAAGACTTGAGTTTGGAAAATCCTTAAGAATTTAAAACTTCTTGGGAAATGAAGTAGTAAACTAATTTAAATAAAACATGGAATCCCAATGTCTAATAAAAACCAACTCAAGTATGCGAACTATACTAAGCAATATTCAAAACATTTATATATATAAGCACTTATATAAAACACAAGGAAAGGAACTTTTTTGAGTCCCTATGCACAAAGTCCCATGTAAATCATTTCATATGCACTTCAAAGTGTGTCGTAGCGATCTATTCACTACGAACGCTTCGACTTCATTTCAAGTCCCATGTCTAATCCTATAGATCATTCACTTCCAAGTAGGAACCAAACAACCAATAATAATAACATATAATTACAAACATAAGCAACCAACTTAAATTATTATAACAAAATAATAAACTTTTAGACTTGCTTTTAAGTGAGCTTTACTCACTTAACAAACACGAACTCTCACCGAAATGTCTACACCTTCTCAAACCTTTGCACACACAAACCTAGCTTCCTTATAAAAACTTGATTTTCAAGACCAAGGGGAAGTCAAATGGGCTCAGCCTTAGGCTTGGAAGGTTCAGCTATGGTAGTGGTAGGCTTAGCCATGGAAAAAATGTATATCAGGTTTTGGACTTTATTTTAGTGAATTAGTGATGTAGAGAGGAATAGATATGGTTTTAGAGATTTTTTATGGATTTAAAGAGAGGAGCAACTTTTAACAAAAAATTCTTTATAAAACAATGGAAGAAGAGAAGTGAAGATAGTAGATAGGAAGAGAATAAGAATTTGGGAAAATGAAATAAAGTAAAGTTGGAAGGGAAAGAGTGATATTGTTTTTATAGAAAATGAAAATGGTAAATTTATAAATTAATTTTCTCTACAAAAAATACCCACCTTTCAATTTTTGACAACAAACTCCTATCTTCCCTTGTAATATGTGCCCTCCATGTCGTTCGTGCCATCTCTTCTTCTTTGTAAAGTCCTTTTTTATCTTAGATTTTTGTTTTTTTTTTAAATTATAAAAGAAAAGTCCACCTCCACTATATTTGCTTAATTATATTTTTAAACATTTTTTATCTAAACTAATTAATTAGCAAAGGCATTTGTTGTTTTTATATATGAGCTTTATACACTAGTGTGCACAACTTGTTCGGACAACTTTTAGATGATGAAAAGTCGAGAATCCAAAAAATGATTTTCGGTCACGTTTTTAATTTTTCTTTGAACTAATTATTTTGTAAACTAAATTTTAAAAAACTTTACTAACATTAGTTACTACGTAAAAGAAGTTTATTTAAGTTATAAAATCATTATTTTATTATTTTAAAATATACCAAATATTCATATTTAAAGTGATTAAATTATGGATCATTACATTCTTCCACCTTTAAAATATTTTCGTCTTAAAATTAACACACAAAAAAGATAATTCAAAAAGAACATATATTATATACAATGAAACTCATAAAAAAGAGATATATTCTAAGTGACTACACCACAGGTGGTGAGTATAGTATCTATACTTTAGACATGCTGCAAATCTATCATCATATCGAGATAAGTCTGCCTTGTGCTATTTTTAGTTTTTAAGTATAATCTCTAGAACCTTCACTCCATTGAACTTTAACCAATCTCATAATCTTATTACGCAATTGTTTCACATCTCAATCAACAATGCGAACTAGATGCCTTATTACGGTCAAGTCCAGTATCACTACCAAGTCTTTCTGAACAGTTGGCTCAATAATAAGTGACTAATCATGCACATATTTCTTTAAATGTGGTACACAAAAAACATAATGTACCCATGACAATCTCTTAGGCAACTTAACTCGATAAGGAAGCAGCCCAATCCTCTCAAGAATTTAAAAAGGTCCAACATATCTAGTACTAACTTTCTTACTTTTCCAAACTGTACAACTCCCCTTATAAGAGAAATCTTCACAAACACAAAATCCCCGATTGAAAATTCTAAATCCCTATGCCTTCGATCGCATAGCTTTTCTGTCTTTCCTGTGTTTACTTTGTCTTCCTTATAATCATAGCTACCTTCTCTGTGGCATCCTGAAATATTGGGTCCAAGCACCAATCGATCTCTGGTTTCTACCAAAACATGACGGTGATTTACATGGTCGTCCATAAAGAGCTTCATAAAGTGTCAATACTTTCCTGATAACTAATATTATAAGAGAACTTGACTAAGTGAAGATGATCCTCCCATATTCCTCCAAAATCCAAGATACAAGCCTTAAAAGATCATCCAAAACTCGGTTCACCCTCTATGTCTGACCACTAGATTGAGGATGATATGCGATGCTTAAACTTAGCCTCGTCCTAAAGTTGCTTGGAATGCTTTCCAAAACTGACTAGTGAAAATTGGATTAGTCGGTTTTATCAGACTAAAAGCATGCTCTTGGTTAGTCGGTCGACAATAACCCAAATGCCTTTATTACCCTTTCTTGATATGGGCAAGTCATCTATAAAATCCATTGATGTTAGCTTCTATTTCCAATTTGAAATTTAAAGTGGTTGTAGTAATGCAGCAGTCTTTTGATGATCACATTTGATTTTTTGGAAAATCACACATCTGCTAAAATAAATTGAAATGTCCGTCTTTGTCCCTATCCATCAAAATGCTCGCTTTATATCTTGGTACATCTTAATAACTCCATGGTTGGTACTTAATTTAATTTATGGCATTATGCTAAAACTTTCTGCCTAAGACCATTAACATCCGAAATATATAACGTTCTGCTCATCTGCAATATCCCACAGCTGTCTATCTCAAAACTCAAACATCTTCCTTCTTAAACAACATGCGTAAACTCTACTAGATGACAAACTTCATTTTTCTTACTTGCATTCCTTTCGAGTAGATTCATAGTAACTTCCAAAAGATCCCAAACTGTATCTTCTACTCGGAGCATCTCCTACCACATTAGCTTTTCCCGACGCATATAAAATATCCAAGTCATATACCGCTAGAAATTCAATTCAACACTACTGCCTCAAATTCAAATCCTTCTACATGAAACGATACTTTAAAGATTTTGATCCATGAAGAGCTTGAATTTTTCACCTAAAAAGTAATGCCTTCACATCTTTAATGAAAACACAACAGCTAATAATTCCAAATCATGTGTTGCATAATTACGCTCGTGGGGCTTCAACTGCCTATTAGCATAAGCAATAATTCTTTCATGTTGCATTATCATCGCACCCAAACCTATGCCACAAGCATCCGTATACACTATCAATCCTTCACCTCCATCCGAAACGCTAAGACTGGAGCACCAGTCAACCATTTATTTAACGCAATGAATCCTTCTTCATACTTTAAAGTCCAGATAAACTTAACATCCTTATTTGTTAACTTTTTCAGGTGCGAGACAATCTTGGAGAAGTCTTCGATGAATCTCTTATATCCTGCTAAGCCTAAGAAGCTTCTGACCTCCATTGGAGTTTGCGGTGTCTTCCAATCTTGAACAGTCGCTCTTGCTCTAGATTCACTGAAATACTGTCCCACGACATAACATTTCCGAGGAACCTTACTTCTAATTTCCAAAAATGACACTTAGAGAGTATAGCTCTTAAAACATATTTCCTTAATGTTTCAAGCATCACTTCCAAATGGTGTTTTTTGTTCCTTCTCAGTCTTAAAACAAATAAGAATATCGTCTATGAAGACCAACATAAATTTATTAAGCACATCTGCAATAGTTAGCCCAAAAGGCATAACCAACCAATCATTGAAACAATCTGGCCCTCTAAATGTTGTTAAGGGTACACTATCCTTTGTTATTCTTACTGGTGAAATCTTGTGGCGAGATCCATTCGTTAAAAATACTCGAGCACTATGTAGTGGTCGAACATGTCGTTTATACGGGTTAGGGGATACTTGTTCTAAACTATTTGCTTATTTAACTCACGATAATCAACACAAAGTCTTACAGAACCATCTAACTTTGCAACAAAAACTGTGGTTGCCCCCAAACTTGACCTACTTGAACTATTTAGTCCCTTACTTAGCAATTTGTCTATATGATTTCTTAATTCCAACTTCTTCTTTGGAGCCATATTACAAATAGGGTGAATAACAGGTTTTCAACTTGGAACTAATTTGATATGAAACTCAATCTCTTAATGTAGAGGTAGACTATTAACTTCTAAAACATTTGGAAAATCCTTAACAATAAATATTGACACTAACTCTTTTTAGGACGAATCAGGTGCATACAAGAATCTACTCACTGTTTTGTTAGGCTCTTCATATGACACTTCAACAAATCTTCCAAGTTTAGTTTTAAAGATACCGACCTCCTAAAACAATCTAGGACAGCTCTATTCTCCAACAATCAATCCATACCAAGTAAAACATCAGGTCCACTAAAATCTAGAACAAACAGGTCAAATGAAAAATGGTGGGTAAGATAAATAATTTTTAAATTTTCACAAATCATGCACAGATTAATTGCACTACCTATGGTGTTGGATACAGAAATAGAGGTTTCTACAATTTGTAGGGAAAGTTGCAACCTATCTACCAATTCTTTAGAAACAAAACTACGGGAACCCCCGATATCAAATAATACTCGAACTAAAATGCCATTAACATATAAAGTACCTTCAAGAACTCCTTTCCCTTTCATGTCCTTTGAAGTTGATGGTTCCTTTTTGATTGCATAAACCTTAACTTGCTCTCCTTTCTTCATCTGTGAATAGTCCTTCACCCTATGCCCTGGTTGGTAATAATTAAAGCAGAGTGTCTTTTGAGCCATCAAGGAAATACGCCCTATTTTCTGTTTTAAGCTACTGAATTCTTGCAGAAATTTGCAATACATCCCTTTTGCTTATAAAGATAACAATAGTCGACGTCAAAAATGGACATCAACACCCAATAGAATGTAGTAGAGATTAAATGAAGAATGACATTAAAATAGAGAAAATATCATAAATGAACACACTAATTTTTATAGTGGTTCGGCAATCTTGGCCTACATCTACTTTATATTTTTATTGATCTTGCACTTGATTATGATTACAAGAATGTTTAGATCAATTAGGATCCATTAGTACAAGAATAAAAAATAAAAATTGAAGGGCCTATTTAGTGAAAAATGGACCCCTTTTCTAACACCATGTCTGTTGTATTAAGGAATGATGTGCATGGATCGGACTAAAATTTCAGTGGAAGGTTTTGGAGACCAAGACGAGGCCATCCAAAAAATTTAAAGCCTATCGAGGCCAACCATAGAGATCGATATCGATCCATATACATGTGTCCAAATGGGCTACGATTCCTATGACAGGTGCCCTATCATGTTAGCTACTTGCTCCCTAAATTTCATACAATTCCAACCTACAATTTATGAGATAACGCATTTTCCATTAAGTAGCATTGCTTAAATTCTAATTTCTGCCGATCCCTCCAAAGGGAGTTATGCCAATCCCTCCAACTTCCTCTAATTGGAATAAGATCCATAAAGGGTGTTCTACATGTTGTAATAGGCTTCTACTTCAAGTTTCATGTCAAGTAGATCAGTAAAACTTGAGTTGTTGCTCGATTTTGGTGCAATGTGAGTTGTCTCATGATTCTAATCGATTTGTATGGAGGGAAGAGGGCCTATCCCTCTTTCTAAATCCTTTTGAGATGCGATCCATAGGGTAAGCCCTCTAGGGTTTCCACATCTTGTTCCAAAAGTTTCATGTGTTATGGATTTGTAGAATTTGAGATATCGATCGATCATTGTTGAATTGAGATGTGAAATCGATACAATACGATCCATAGTATTGAATATGGATCATACCTTATCCATCTTCGAGGAGTAGTGAGCTTTCGTGCTTCGGCTTTGCTTCTGCTTTATATAATCGTCTATGCTTGATTTTCAAACCCCAGAATCATCGCTTCAGGCTACTAGCCTTAATCATAGTCGAGTTTAATTTTTCCAGTCAGTTCGGATATAGCCGGGTCAAAATGCCGGATAACAACGAGTAACATTCTTGTACCAGTCTTTCGGAGCTCCTCCTCCTCCTAGCTTTCCTCCCCATTACTTCTTCCCTTGCTGGTTGAACTTCCTCTTGTTAGGGTTATTGCTACTATTGCTACTTGGTGTTGCTACCAGCTTCTTTTTCTCTAAAACTTCATAATGCAAAGACAAATCTACGAGATTTATGAAAGATCCTTTTAGGTGAGCAGTCATCTTCTCATGAAATTCTTCCCTCATACCAACTACAAACATCTCATTCATCTTAAAAGGAGTATCAATAAGCCCTAGACCAAATCGCGACAACTTATTGAACTTAGTCCATATTCTTCTACCATTAATTCCCCTCGCTTAAGAGCCAAAAAACTTCTATATAGATGGGTCCTCCCTATAGATGGCACAAAATGATATTCAAACACTTCCTTGAACCATGCCTAAGAAAAGTCATCCTTTGGGACATTCACTATAAATAAATCCCATCATGCTGCAGCTCCATCTTGTAACTGCCAAGATGCCAAGATCGCTTGTGCTCATATAAAATATCAAGCCCTTTGGAGATCTTCTCACAAGAATGACACCAAGCTTGGACTTCGATAATGGATTCCATGCCTTTGAATGGCTTTCCTCCCAAATTCATATAATCTTTGCACAAATCTGCAAAGTTAAAACAAGGCTGCACAGATGTACCTCTTCAACTACTCCTACCTATCCAACATTCGAAGCTTGACCATTTGTGGTCATGGTATTGCCAGCTCCCATCCCTTGTCGTCCTCTATTACTCATCTCTTACAACCTTGACATAGTAAGATAACTTTAAAATACAAAGGCAAGACTGTCATAAGGAAAATGGTACTAAATTAGGCATATTAAGGGTAATCAAAATAGCTCAAATATATATATATATATATATATATATATATATATATGGATAAAAATTAAAAATACGTACTCTTATAGACTAAACTCATTCTAAGGTATTATTAATCCTATCTCTAATGAGTTAACCCCAGCCAAGACGTAGATGTTCTCTCAACCTAAGCTCTGATACCACATGTGATGATCTGTCTTTCTTACTTCCAAAGTCGACACTTAATACATCCATGATATTCATGTGTGATTATCTAGGCGTCTACAAGATGGGGCACTGGGGTAAAAGAAAAGATAAGATGAAAGAAAAATAGAGTCTCACAACGCATCGAAATCATATATAATTGAACATAAGACAGCACATACAGCCACTCCCAAAATAAAGCATCCAGGTTACAACAAGTACTAATTCCAGCTAGGGACAGTTATAACTGTTTGCCCCTACAATGCTAATATATACTATACACACACAATGGAAATAAAATAGATAACTAGATAATGATGAAACTTCCTGCTTCATACTCCTCTAAGATGCATCCATAACCAGTTTACTTGGCTACTCAAATTAGAGTATCCAAGAGTTTAAGGGAAAGAAAGAAAAACTCCTGTTCAGACATGGGCCTGATATAAGTAAACTCAAAAATATATGAATTGTTATACTATAAAACCCTTCAATAATAAAGTATCTCGTAAGACCATGTTGCACATAAACACGAACGAGTTTTTACCTTACGATAACCAAAACCTTTCTATACGAAATTCTATAATATTATAATAACGTCTAGGATTTAAAATAAATATTTAATCATAGCTAAATTGGTTACATTAATTACATTCTAGCATATTTAGTATACATTCAAGTACATAAAGATACGCGCTGGAAAATGGATTCCATATAATGACAACGACACTGAGGTACTACCAGTCACAGTACACCTTTAGGAAAATGTACTGACGACCAACCTATGACCTCATGCCAACACAAAACCAACCTACCTCTTATTGGAGAGTACTGAATATGACATTACCCTAGCTGTAGCTTACAACCGTACGAGCGCCTTAGCATACATAAATTCATAGGTATCGATCTAGATCAGGTGATGACCATACACTAATGGGTATGACCTACATAGCCTATTGCATATCCCCTAGTTTAGTCAATCTCGGGTGTGAGGCTACATTTCAATCTTTTAGCGAATCCCATATGGAATGCTGACACCACCCTACAGGTAACAATGCAATGTCAGCATTCATCCATACAAGCTGTTCAGGACATGAACAAACCAAAGGCACTACTTCTATTTTACCCTTTTTTAGAATCACCCTCAAGACTAGTAGCAAGTAGCCCTTGCACTTCAAAGAACTCTAATCTTCGATTTCATCATCATCAAGATGTCTCCAATTCAAAAGCTTATGCTAGTTTGAAGTGGTTTTTGAATAACTCAGGCTTATTTGATCCCATTTTCTCCAAACTAACAATCGATAGTTTTTAATTGACTCAATGTGGTTCTTTCATAAGTAATCACACTATATTAAAGTCCCAAAGGGATCTCTAATATTCCCGTTAAAGCGAGAGACGTTTCACTTGAATTAGTTCTTTCAAGGGAATTTCAAACCATATGAAATCATGAAGCTTTCATATACTTCCAAGTAAAATTTGGTCAAGTTATCAATAGTGGACAAATCATTATCTGAGTGTAAGCATAGTTTGCATATGAAAAATTGGACATCCATACTCACCTTACATTTTGATTTCAAACTATACTATCACTCGATTAACAATGTAATTAAACAAGTTAGAAAAACTAACCTTGCCTCGACGTACGTTTTTAATCCTCAAAATAGACAAATTTCCATACCTCTAAATTTATTGTCAGGTATAAGACGAATTACCTTCCATATACTTAATTAATCATGATTTATTTATCAAAATTAACCCCCTCATACTTATCATTTTTTGATATTTCGACTTCTCTATTCCTTACCCAAAATCGATGCCATGTAAGTCAGGGTATCAATTGCACCATTCCCTGCCTCAGTTACAGTACTTGATTCTAGATCTCATAGATAAAGAAAAGTTTTACCCAATGGCATTTAGTGCTAAATATAACATGACTTACATTCCATAAACGTGTCAACATTTTAATAGTATATATCATATTTATTTATGTTACTTAATGGCACAAACAAAGAAATCTCTTGTTTGAAAACAAAGACATTAAAAATCATTATCTTTGGAACTTAATTCTAAATTTAAGAAAGAGATCATTTTTCCTTTACAAACGTACACACCTTTTTAATAAATTCCAAACCACTTCTTAACATCTTTATAAAGAATTTGAAAAAAAGGACCATATTAAGTTACTATTTCATATATTTTTTCTTGCATTGAAGGTTCTAGTTTTCATGCATATATCATAGGAGAAGCATCCACATTTTTTAGTTACTACTTCGATGACCACATTAAGTTAAATTTTAATAGTGGTCATAATGGTGATCAGACGGTTGATTTGCATGATATTTCTTTATCAGTTTTCCAAATATGGGGACGTCCATTTGGTTAATGGAAAAATGGATGTTTCAAACTAATTAAGGATGTCAATTTGGCAATCAATGGTGAAACTCAATTATGAAGAGTTATCAGATCTGTAATGCAATATTTTCTTCATGTTATTTATTTTTCTTTTTCCTTATTAATTGTTCAATAGTCAATTCGAAGAAGCAAATCTAACTTTTGCCCCCAGTAAAGGATTTGAGGACTAGTTCAAGAAATATATAAGTATGATTTGATATATATATATATATATATATATATATATATATATATATTCCCTATAAATTCTTATATATAACTTAAAAATAAAAATATAGGTTGATGGTAATGAAGTTAGAGATGTTTGTTATCGAATATTCACATTTGGACCAATGATTAGATACAGGAGCACTCCAATTTTGTACATAAATGGTTTCAAATTTCACATAGCTGAGTTTGGGGCACATAAAACAATGTATAATAGTAGGGTCTGTGTCTGCAGGTTCTCAGATATAGTATGATAATGAAGGCCCATCTACATATGCATTTGCTATAGATTCCATTGTATCTGCAGGTCGAGTTGGCATTATTCAATGTGCCAAAGGAGGGTAAGAGAAATTGCATTTATATTTTTTTTTAAATCGATAGGTTATCATCTCAAATAACTTTACATTTATTATACAATTTATATATGTGCAGATTCGACTTCAGCATTGGAACCAAAGAGTGATAACATTCACAATTTGTTGCTTGCTAAGGTGAATTAATTCTGGCCTAGATTATCGGATTTTCCACCTAACGTCAATAACATCACATTTAATGATTTTGTGGGAAAATAAATTTATTGCATACTTGATTTTTCATATATAAATTTATATGTTGATAATATATTTAAATACAAATGCAGAGTAAATATCAATAGAAACCCAACCCATCTCAAATGCTTATCAGAAAACTTTGGAAGCAGAAGGAAGTAATAGATATAAAGAGATGGGGCATGGAATGAAGAAAAGTAGGAAGAAGATAAAGGTGCTTGCTCAAGAGATCTATAATCAATTTGAGTTGTATTTGTAGCGGAAGATGTGAAGGCACGTGCTAAAGTAAATGCAGCAAATACGATGCAAAATCAAAGATCACACTATGACAACTTAAGAACCTTTATGGACTATCAACATGATTTATTACATTTAATCTAATTTTTATACCAAAATATAATAAGTCATTGTTGATGAATGTTTTTCTTTTTCTAATTAGTCTACACAGTATTGAAGAGATGCAATCACCTGGGACATGTATGTTTGGGCTCACAAGTTCGAGTCAAGCGAGGGGTCATTTAGGTGGGTTGATGCTGCTGCTATCGATTTTACTGTAAGCTGTTGACACAAATTGATTTAAATTGTAATGAAATTTATTTCAATTTCATATACTCACAAAATTGAAAAATTATAAATTAGAAAAACCATGTTGCTAGGATTAAAGAGTTTATTGAGCAAGGTTATATGATCACTCCTAAGGTGGAAGAGCAGGTGTTTCTCGATTTGTCTGATTCACTCAAAAAGAAGAGGATCGCATACCCAACCTTAGGAATATTCCTGCTAAAAGTTATGGAACTTTCTTTTAAAAAGAAAACATTTATGTTAACTACTCAACAAAACACTATCTATTTATTCATAGTCTGTCTATTAATTCATCATTTGTTTTTAATACGATGTTAAAATTAAATAGTTATTTTAAGTTCCCCCATCTAATATTTGTTAAATTGGTAAATAGTTAAAGTGCAATTTAGTTTTTAGTATTATCATGCTCAATTTTTTTAATATGATTGATTTACAACGCCAGTCCAGTGAGATAGGCTCTTCTTACAACGCTATCTAGACTCGAACGCAGACCCAGGTTGAGTTGGAAGATTTGACAATAAAGCATGCAAAGTTGCTTTAGAAGCATTAGGAGGAGATGTCAGCACAAAAGGAGATGGCGAGGAGGCATGAGGAAGAGATGGTCGAGCAGAAAAAGCAAGTCGAAGTTTTGTACCGATTGTCCAACGAATTATTTGGAAATGTATCATTGCCACCTCAGCCGCTACAATTGTGTGACCTTTTGTATTGACATGACGTAATGTAACATATATATTTCAAATGTTTTTTATTGTATGGACATGTTATGGTTGGCATGTTTTGTATGGAAATGATATGGTATGGACATGATGTTGTGTATGAACATGTATTTGTTGTTATTATGGATTTATGGTGTTGTTATACTTTTTCTATGTTTTATGCTATTTTTTTCTTCTATGTATATTGAGATATGATATTGTGTTTGTTTGGTATTATATTTGTCTCTGTGACATTCCTAGAATGGCTTGTTTATGCAGTGGTTTGATGAAAAGAAAAACAACAGAAATGTTGAAAATTTTGTTTAAGTAAGTCATCCGCAAGTAGTTGAAAAATCCAGATCACGCAATTTAGGTTAGGCGTTTACATGCCTTTGCCAAGTCGTCGAAAGTATGGTCGTTGGCGGTTATCGAAAACGAAGTCATCGCTAAGTCATTGGTATTATCCAGATTTTACATTTTATGTAAGACCAAAATGTCGTCAGATAGTCGTCGAAAGAAATATAGTGGGTAAGTTGTCGAAAATTCCATCGTCACTAAATCATGGGTAATGTACCCACACTTGTCTCTGTAAGTCATCAAAAATTCTATCGTCGCTAAGTTATCGGTAGTATGCCTAAGCTTGTCATTCGTAAGTCATCAAAGACTATTTTTCTATGGGGTTTATACAACCAATAACAAAGGCGTCGGTAAATCATCATAAAGAGTTTACCGATGACTTACTGATGACATAACGGGGTTAATAAATCTCTATATTTATAGTAGTGAGTGTTATGCAGTTCTCTCGACTTGAGATTACTGTTGAGTTTCAATATGGATACTATAGTTTGATTATAGTTAAAGCATGGTATGGTGACCATTGAGCGACTACAGTTGGGTCTAAGTTAAAGCATTGGAAGTGAATGCTATTCAATAGAGAATTCATCTCCTCAGTTGTATGAGATTAGTATAACAGTGAACTATAGTTAACTTAAAGTTAAAATCTCTGACCAGAATAGTACGGCTAATAACAAATATTATTATTAAGTCAAGAACTTTTTTATGGACTAAAAGAGTTGAATATGGATGATAATGGAATTCTAACCAAGAACCAAATTCCATACATCCTAAAGTGATAGAGTTTTGATGAAGAGAATATGTGTAAATAATCATTCCTAAAAGGTACTACTTAAATTTGTAAAATTGAATTTTACCAAGGAGATTTGTAAGCGATGAGTTCGACCAAACTATACCACCATTGTCTAAAGTGACATGTGAACAGTAATATTAAAATTATGTATATATATTAGTCTTTGGTTGAGTTTACACCAACAAGAACCGAATTCATTTTAGTCACTGAATCACCGATCGACTAAATTAAATTTATTAAGTGTTATAAACTAATTAAATTATTTAATATTTAACTAAATACTAATTACTATTGTATTTAATATTTTGGGGTATTTAGTAAATACAGTAGCCACTAGAAATATTCTGGATGCTACTAGTAATTAATTAGGTGCGTATATAAAAGTTATATAGGTGTGTATCGTTATACGATATCGATAAAAATTTAAATTGGATTTAATTGAATTAACTTCTATTGACTATAAAGCCCATTTGGTCTATTGTTGACCATAGATATGGCTAACCAAAAATGAGGGAAAGAGGGGGCTTAGGGCATGGTTAGGTATGAGGAGAAAATGAATGATATTTATGCTATATTCCTCATTTCAGTGAACCTAAGCCTTCAACTTTTGGATTAATTTTATTTTGCTCCACCTCACTAGCTCTTAGCCACTGTCGACCTTATTTTCTAGCCTGTGCCAGGACCATCCACTTTATTATTGTTATATATATATGAGTGTTAACGTCATGCGCTTCGTGCATGACGATAGCACATGCTTTGGGTATGTTGATTTTTTTTACAAATTATATGTGTTTACGTATTTAAGTGAAATAATTTTCTTAAATATGTATCTATGTTTTTGCATTGAAATCATGTGTAATCAGTTTAAATTTCACTTCTAAATTGGAACATTTAATCTTTTGTTAGGTTGAATTCATTTCTATTATCAATTAATAAAGAGCGAAAATGTATAAAAAGTTTAATTATCGCATACTTAAGTGATACTAAGTTTGGTAATATATGTAGAAGAGCATATTGAATTTGTAATCAACTATAGTTACTAGATCCCATTTTAAGTGATAGTATCATTCGGTAATATCTATAAAAAGACGTTTGTGGAAGTTTACGCTGATAATAAAACATGAAGAGAAAACCGATATGGTAATAAAATTTAACTATAATATTTATTTTCCAATATTTTGAATGATTTACTACTTAACACTTCAGAAGTAAATTTATCATCCCAGCCGTAATTATTTTTTGAGGTGGTTTTTTTATCGTCATTTATCTATTTCTGGATATGTACACTATCTTTTGTTGAAGATGCTTTTGGAGGTATATCACCTTTTTGAGTCAACTTGCTTACAATAGTGTTTAATATCCATTGGTTGGCTGATTAATTGTGTTGTATACTGAAATTAATTTTTTAATATATAGAGTAAAGTAATAACAAAGTGATGATTGACATGTACTTTTGAACATTTTTTTAAGAAGCATAATCTTTACGCATATTTCTAAATAAAAAATAATATAAAAAAGAAAAAAAATTCATCGGTTAGTTGATTTTATCTTCGTAAATAACAGATAATCACGATATTATTTTGCAGAGCAGTGCACTTAAATAAATAACACAAATAAATTTTAAAAAGTGCAAATTTCCCTTTTAATATAAAAAAGAATAAATTACGCTAATCTAAAAATATAAAACAGAATAGTATAATTACAAAAGAATAAATTTTCATCGATCAATTGATTTTATCCACAAATAACATGTAATGATGAAAGAATTTGGAGAATACACAGAGCTATGTACTTAGATAAACAATACAAACAAATTCTAAAATGTGCAAAATACCTTTTTAATATAAAACAGTAATGTAGAAGTTGTAGTAGCAAAAATGATTTTTTTCCCTATAGAATAAGATTAAAATATATAAGTGCAAGATAGGTCTACAGTGTAAAGCAAGTTTTAATGGTATAATTACGCTAATCTAAAGTTGTGATATCGAAGATTAACGATGGCGAGTATGAAGCGTGTCCAAAAAAACAATGGTGTTGAGAGATCTGAATGGAGGTGACAGGAAGTGGAAAAGAAACAGTGGTGGAAAGAGATGTGAATGTAGATGGATAGAGTGAGTGGAACTTATAGGATTCGGTAGATATTTCTAGAATGCTATATATGTGTTATGAAGTTTGAATATTTCTACAATTGGTAGAGAAATCTTAACTGACTGATACGGTCAAATATTATGTAACGTTATACATGGTATATGCTACCGAATGATATTTAATGGTCATAAATACTGTAATAGGTTTTTCATTGAAAAGTTAATAGAGCGATATCACTGTTATACATATGACATGTTACATTTTCATTTTATAAACAGAATAGTATAACGTTATATGCTTGCTGCCCATAATTGTATAACGTTATATGGTTGATGCCCTTAATTTTGCTATGTGTTTATTCTCATAATTGTATAAGCTTATATCAATCACTTGCTTGATGGTGTAGTAAACTGATATATAATTACATTATTGAATTAATGCAAACTAATGCTTATTAATATCACTTTCCAATATTTTATTCATCTTTCCTTAAATCAATTTTTTGCACTCATTAAATTTCTCATACATATATTTTCGATATTTGTATCATTTATTCACAATTTAATGCGTAACCTTGAAACTTATAAATCCCCAAATATTATATACGATAAATCAAGATATGTTCATTTATTTAAATTAGTCAATCAGAATCAACTAGTTAAATCATTTTAAACATTGCAAAACCATTTTCATTTTCATATTTGTATCATTTATTCATAGTTTAATGCATAACCTTAAAATTCATAAATCTTCAGATATGGCATATAATAAATCAAGATATGTTCATTTGTTTAAATTGAGTAAGAACCGACTAATTAAATTAGTACCAATATTGCAAAACCAGTTGCATTTTCATATTTGTATCATTTATTCATAGTTTAATGCATAGCCTTGAAATTCGTATATCTCTAAATATGGTATACAATAAATCAAGAAATATTCATTTGTTTGAATTAATTATACTTAACATATTTTTTTTCATGTCCCATATAAATGACAATTTTGAAAGTTCCCGATCAGACCAAAAGTTTGCACATCCAAGTCAATTATTAATAAAAATATATAGCCTGATCGTGTTCCACAGCTAGGTCATATTCATTTTTGATGGAACCCGATACGATTATAGTTTAAAAATAAAGAAAAATAAATGACTTTTAGAGTATTTCGAATATAAGACAAATACGAACTATTGAGTACCAATGATTTTACCTACCTGAGTTGGAATTGTAGGTTACCCGCAAATATGATGACACCTTTTAATGCTTCTATTAGGATTATCGTAATTTGGATACTTGTCAAACCGACCGTTAGAGAGGTTTGCATATTATGACTAGCCAAAACCAAATTCTCTAGGGCCCAAAACACACTACAAATGTTTCCCACTACTCCATTTTTTCTTCCCTAATTTTCCTCACATCTCACGCAGAATTTTTAAATTACATCTCTCCATCCTTAAATTTGTATATTCTTTTTTTTCCTTCCAATCTCATTTCTATCCCTATATGATCGACTCTCAAATCAATGCCACAAGAGTCAACACCTCCCCTTCCTTGCCACAATCCGTTGCAATATCTTGCCTTCCGGATCCTAACCCGTAACCAACTCTCAAAGTCCACCATCGGATTCACGCAACAAAATGCCTCCTAATACCTAGGATGCAACCGATCTCAAATCAACGCCGCGCACCATTAGATTCAACAACCCCCTCTTCTTCCATAACTAGACGAACAATCGATCATCTAAAACCTAACCTGCAACCTCTTTTATCTGGTATTTTACATTTAAGTTATAAAAAAAATGGTTCTTGTAAGTGGTGCTCCAAAACTCAACATAGTTGTGGTATGCTTCGCATTTGGAGATTCTAGGTGGAGTTGTGTTAAAAGGTGAAACTTTAGTTCTCAGTTAGGCTAAGTGATGAGATTTCAGGTGATAATTAGGACAAATGCTAAATTTGGTGGTGAAGGGAGTTGGTTTTCGAGTGCTTTTGAGGGTCCTTCTAGAGCAGCAACTAGGGTACTTGTAAAAAAGACTTTCTTGAGATGAATTCATTTTGATAATATGAGATATCGTGATTTTGCTTAATCATTTGACAGGATTTACAAACTTGAGGCGAAGTTGTACTTAACATCTCATAATAAAACATCAACTTATGGGATGGCTAAAGCATCATAGGCCTTCGAATTCGGAATGGAGGTATGAATGCATGACTGTTATCTTCCTTTTTTTCATGGCCCAATTTTGTATATCGTTTGCTTTTGATTCAGCAGTTGCTCTGATTCTAATTTATATCATGCTTTTAAGAAAAAAGAAGCAGGGGTTTGTTATTGAAAACATGAATCTATGCAGTAGATCTATTTGTATAATTAAAATGCTTTAATTATGTAGACAACAAATTGTATCTTTCTTTGTTAAAATATTGGTTGATGTTACTTTAGCTCATAGATATATAAACATCATATGTGCACCATAGCTAATAGTAATAAAGACCAAACAATTAAAATATAACATAAATGGTATGTGAACTTAGTCAAGTTACTATTCTTATGAACATTAGTAGTAATAAAATAACAAATAATTTCTTTTATTGATCTTTGTATAATAAGTGTTGTTATTTCATATTCTTATTTTATTGTCATCGTAGCTTAAATTCAATATCAAGAGAAACCTAACAGATGTGGAGCTGTCTGATATTTATTACTTAATATGTGATTACGCAAATAGCTTAATGTCGATTCATATTTTTCCTTACGCTAAACCCATGTTTGTATTTTGTCCTGTTAGAATGCATGGGTCAGTTCCACAAATATAAAGATAAGTGTACATGCATGTGTGCATCTGCTGCATTTTCTATTTGGAAGCTATGTATGTAAATTTTGAATGTATCTTCATGTCCCTCAAACTCCAAATAAATTTGACGATAATAAAATTGCCAAAAATTAAATTTTACTGTACGAAATGTGAAACATATTATAATTAGGCATATTTTTTGTAAGATAATGGTGGTCATAGCTATTGAGAGACCATATCTTACATCGAAAAATGTTTCTATCATGGATTCAAATTTAAAAGGAAATTTAAACACCAAATGATATTGTTCTTATTTCAGAAGTTACATACACGTGCTGCAGGTGCAAGATAATAGCCTGGGAGGCACATAGTAAGCATGCTACAGAGGGATTTGTTTTATACATCTTTGGTCGAGATATTGCTACTCCCTTTATCGGCTTGATGGTATGCCATCAATGACTAAAGGTAATTTAGTCTTTTACTACTAATCATGCATAATTACTTCATGGTTTTGCACAATTATACGACTATAATCAATTCAATCTTTGCTCACAAGCTAAATACCAGCTCGCAACTTTTTATTGGTTTTTAGTATATTTACTTGTTTAATGTTGTTCAAGAAAAAATAAAATACATCGACTTTTCAATACATATTCACCATCTTGATACATATTTACTTGATTAATGTTGTTTAATGTTGGATTTTTGTTCGTAAGGCGATCTTGAGGATTTTCCCCATCATAAATCACGAGGATATGTTTTATAAAAAGCCCTTGTCTGGACTAATTCTACACTTTATTTGTATTTACAAGCTATCTCCTTCTTTGAAGCTAAACTGTTGAGTTTTCATGATATTAATGCTTCATGTTCTATTTTAGCATCTTACTTTATTTCTATTTATACATCAGCATATTTACATGTGTGTTAATACGGTATAGGTTTAAAAATTTGAAACAATGATGTACATTACACGTTTTGATAAATTCATAACAAATATAGACTAATTGATTGGATATACCAACACAATAGTAATTCATGAATATTAAATATGTGCACATTATATTATATAAGGGAATGGAGTAAATATAAATCAAATGAGATTTATAAAGTACGTCTTTCCTCTATGGTTGATTTATTACTACCGAATGCTTCTCTATAAATTATAAACTTATTCATGTGCCATATTTTCAACTAATATTATGTTTAGATTTTATAGAGTTCAACATCTAAAATACAACGTTTTCTTATTTATTTGATAGAATGCAATATAATTTCGTTTATTTATTATTTTAGATGCCGATGAACTGAAAGTGCAGTGTGGATCGTGTAATATGGATATATGATAATGCAGAGTATACTAATGATAATAATACTGTAAATAGTGTGGAATAAAAAGCAGTATAGTAAAATGACACCAGAAATTTTTATATTGTTTTGGAGCACCGTCCTACGTCCTATCCCAGACTCCTTCTGAAATTTCACTAAAACAATAGCCCTCACTTAACCCGGAGGAATAGGTATATACACCCCTAAGTAGCCGAACACGACCTGAGCAGTAGAACATGATTTTGCCTCAACAGCCGAAGAGGACTTCACTCGTCTGAGCAGTAGAACAAGACTTCAAGTAATACAGAAAATAGTTTGACTAATGTGTGTTCTGACAACACGGATTTGTCACTTGTAGTACACCCTTCCTATAATCTTCCCCTCGAGTATAAATGTTTATATTTGAAGTATACGAAGAATAGAAAGGTATAGTATTGTTTTAATGCAGAATAATTGGGAGTATGATAGCAAATAGATTTCAAAAAGTTAGATCAAAGAATACGATAAATCGATTGTGATTAAGTGATTTGAAATGAAGTTGGAGTTTGTATTTATAAAAGTTAGAAAGCTACGACTATTGGTGAAGAGTTTCGATCGAAGTGTTGCTTCCGAATCTTTTCGTTAAAGGTTCGCAACTGTTCACAAAAGTCGTGTCCTTTCAAAAATATGGCTGTTATAAAAATTCAGTCGACTGGGCTTTAGGGTCAGTCGACCGAGTGTTCAAATGAATTTAAATATTTAAATTCATATATTCATGCACTGTGCATGTTGCACATTTTCTCCGGTGTCAGTGACTGGAAACTTGGGTCGGTCGACTGACCTGGTGTATTTTGTGCAATATACACAGTTTTGCATATATATATATATATATATATATATATATATAACTTTCAAACTTTTATAAATTGATTATATGCTTATATATGTGTATAAAAAATTTGTAAATAGAGTGATAACAATATATAAGCTAATATATACGTAACTGAGGAAAGATTCTAACAATGTTGACCTAAGACTCAAAAAATCAAATAATAGTAAAATTGAAGCACCGGTTTTGAAGTCTTGTCTCCTTGTAGTATATTTTCTCTTTTTGTCATAGCATTCGTCAAATCTGTATGTTGTAGATGATAGCTTTGTGTCATGAATCAAAACCAAGTCTCAACATTCTCTTCCTTTTTTATTGATGACAACCTGTAAATAGATATAAATTTCGACTGTATATAAAACAACATAAATACTTACTCCCTTTGAATCTCTGATGCTCTATGTCCTGCATTCTTATTAGTAGCAAATTTCTCCCCCTTTGTCATCGACAAAAAGGAATAAGTAATATGATATTATAATGTGAAAGATAATATGAAATAAAACCAAGAATAATCATCCACACATGAATATCAATAGACAATAGTGTTTAAAAACAAATAAACTAGAATGGCTATTTAAGTACAAGCCATATTAATTAAAATAAATGTCTTGAAAAAGAAAAATAAACATCTTACTCCATTGGACCCTTACCTCTACCACCATCTCCTTCATTACCATCATCATCACTACTAGCTTGGTTATCTCCAGAAGAAGAAGAAGACCACGTAAATACGGGTTGCTTACCCGGATCGTCTATAGTAGAAGTAGATGTATCGTAAGAGCACGATATAGCTTGCCACAATTTTGCGAAAAATCCTTTGACTTTATTGAGCTTCTTATCAACTTTGAGGATGTTCGATTGAAGGATTTGTTGATTACGGCACATGATATTGATGGTCTCACGTGGTTGAAGACCTTCGTTTGGAATTGTAATTTCTTCTTGTTGATATCAAGTTGATGTTTGACGAGATGGTCGGTGAGAAGGCTCACCTTGTTGTGGTTGGACTTGAGTTGTTTGCCTTTGTGTCCATTCTTCAAAAGATATTATAGGAGGGGGTCGGGCAACTGGTAATTTCATTAAAGCTAAGGTCCGAGCATTTAAGCATCCAACTGTAGAAACAGGTGAATTCGGTTTCGGAACTTCACAAATGCAGTGGCTCTGATACCAAATGAAAGTGGCTATGCTTTGATACAAAATGAAAGTGCAGTGTGGATTGTGTAATATGGATATATGATAATGTAGAGTATACTAATGATAATAATACTGTAAATAGTGCGAAATAAAAAGCATTATAGTAAAATGACACCAGAGATTTTTATACTGGTTCGGAGCACCGTCCTACGTCCAGTCGCAGACTCCTTCTGGAATTTCACTAAAACAATAACCCTCATTTAACCCGAAGAAACAGGTCTATACACCTCTGAGCAGCAATAGGGACCTGAGCAGCAGAACAGGATTTTGCCTCAACGGCCGAAGGGAATTCACTCGCCTGAGTAGCAGAACAGGACTTCAACTAATATAGAAAATAGTTTAACTAATGTGTGTTCTGATAACACGGATTTGTCACTTGTAGTACACCCTTCTTATAATCTTCTCCTCAAGTATAAATGTTTATATCTGAAGTATATGAAGAATAGAAAGGTATAGTATTGTTTTAATGCAGAATAATTGAGAGTATGATAGCAAATAGATTTTAGAAAGTTAGATCAAAGAATAAGAGAAATCGATTATGATTAAGTGATTTGAAATGAAGTTGGAGTTTTTATTTATAAGAGTTAGAAAGCTACGACTGTTGGTGAAGAGTTTCGATCGAAGTGTTGCATCCGAATCTTTTCGTTAAAGATTCGCAACTCTTCACAAAAGTCGTGTCCTTTCAAAAATATGGCTGCTATAAAAATTCATTCGACTAGGCTTCAGGGTCAGTCGACTGATTATTCAAACAAATTTAAATATTTAAATTCATATATTCGTGCACTGTGCATGTTGCACATTTTCTCCAGTGTCAGTCGACTGGAAACTTGGGTCAGTCGAATAACCTGGTGTATTTTGTGCAATATACACAATTTTGCATATATATAACATTCAAACTTTTATAAATTAATTATATGCTTCTATATGTGTATAAAAATTTGTAAATAGAGTGATAAAAATGTATAAGCTAATGTATACGTAATTGAGGAGAGATTTTAACAATGTTGACCTAAGACTCAAAAAATCAAATAATAATAAAATTGATGCACCGGTTTTGAAATCTTGTTCCTTATAGTATATATTCTCTTTTTGTCGTAGCAGCCGTTAAATCTGTATGTTGTAGATAATAACTTTGTGTCATGAATCAAAACCAAGTCTCAACATGAACCATCAAAGTTTGTGCATATGTGGAATTGCGTAATTTACTACTGCTAAACGCATAAGCAAAGTCTCTCCCAAAAATTTGTTGCTAATTTTATAATTCTAGTTCTTATTATTGGTTGATCTTATATCTGTCTTCTTTTAGGTGGATAAAATGACCGCTTAGGTTTGCACTAGTTTCATTAAAATCAGTGTTTAAGAACAATAAAAAAGGAAAAGTTCATATGTTTTGTTACTTCCTTGTCAGGTCTATTTCTATATTTGCAAACTCGTACTAATTTCAATATTAACTGTTAATATATTATATTAAAGACATGCTTATGTGTATGTTTATGCGTTAATGTGGTCCTGGTTGATGTTGATAAACATATAATGTAGCTAGAAGGAAGTGTAGATGCAGTATGGTTCGCTCAAACAAGTCCTGTTGAAAATCAACAAGTCTTCCCAATTGTTGCCACTGAGCAGGGGAATAAAGCATTGCTATACTATGTGATTTTTGTTTTGATTTATACTGGTTTAACAATTATGATATAAAGAGATGTGTGTTTTTATGAATACTGCACTAGGCGTTTATATCACTGTGTTATTTTACTTTTAACTGTATTAATGTTTGTAATAGCATCTGCCTATGTTGTTCCAGTGAACTGTCTTTTCTGTTGCAGATAGAATAAATACTAACATGGTGTACTAATTTCCACACTAATAACTGATTATATTGGAAAGTACAGTGATATTATGTACCAATAGAAGATGTGTTATGTTTTTCATGAAGTATTTTACTTTGAAAATTTTATTTTGCCCAGTTCATTAGTATACAATAATGAGATGTTACGTGCATTAATTTACTATTACATTCATATTATTGGTTGATCTTATACATCAGCGGTCATTTTTTTTCCTTTTGTTTCTTTTCTTTTTCTCGTAATTTTGTTGATGCTAATTTAATATTGCTAAACACATAACCAAAAGGTAGTTGGCATACTGGCCTCAAGAGTTGTGTATTGTGTTGGTGGGATGTTAAAATCAACTTAATTGCTTGAAAAACTTGCCTTTAGGCTGTAAGTCCGCTTTCATTTATATTACAATTTTATTGCTAATCTATTCGCTACTGGTAAAGTTGACTT
This sequence comes from Allium cepa, assembly GCA_030765085.1. Classification (NCBI taxonomy): domain Eukaryota; kingdom Viridiplantae; phylum Streptophyta; class Magnoliopsida; order Asparagales; family Amaryllidaceae; genus Allium; species Allium cepa. The sequence continues at coordinate 635,682,398 of CM060932.1, read as the reverse complement.
TGCATATTTTTCTTGTATGCTTAATACTACTTGCGCAACTTTCTTTTCGTAATACTGTAGCTGTATGTTTTTGTAGATCATTGGCAAATGATGCCTCTAAATACTGTATTTGATGTTCATTTGTCATTGCTAAACGATTTTTTTTTTTTTTCAATTTTACTTTTGAAAGTTATAGAATTGAACCGTTATGCGGCTAACTAGCATTCTAACCCCCCGCTCCCTTTCTTCTTTTTTTTAAGGTTCTTTTTTCATGAATCATCGCCTTTTAATTCAGTTCTATTTCAAAATTTAATCAATTCTGTTGGTATTCTCGTAGAACTGTTAAGAAAAACTTCAAGTAAAGGCAACCAAAATAAAGATTGAAATGAGCACAATATGAAAATCCTTAAAAATGGGAGATCGTCAACTACGCAACAACATAAATTTTAAAGTACACTTCTGCACAAATTAGAAGCGATCTGCAAATCAACCGTGCTAAAGCCCATGAAAATAGTGTTCTAATGCTTTGGGGCTTTGAAAGAGTTTTGAGCCTTCTTCTTTTGTTTTTTTAGTTTTGCTTGCTTTTGTTGGATAATGTTTGCTGCAACATACTTCTCCCCCTTATCTCTCCTTTTCTTCTTCCTCCTTTTTTATTTTATTTAATAAACTTGCAGGTGCTTAATCAATCTCGTTAACCTTTGTCAAAATAAAGTTTAAAATTCCACGTCTCTAACCATAACCACAATCCTTGTCAATGACTATAAAATATTCCTTCCATTACCGCAAATGTTTATGATTTTTAACCATCATGTTTCTAAATTTAATACTTTTTATTCACATATTATCAAATATATACATCGCTAGATTAAACAAAAAATAATTTTCTTTTTCATTTTTTCTATTTTGAGGAATTAGCTTGTTTATTTGTAAAATATAATTTATAATTGATAGAAAGTTTCTTCCACCAAATTTGTATTGAAAGTACCAATATATCTATATGTACTTTAATAAATACAAAGCGGTTATTTTAAAAAATAATTGAAAACAAGCATCTTCCACCAAATTTGTTTGCACTGTACTGTCGGATACAATACATGTCGTACATTTTAGTTTATGTAATTTTTATTTAAAGCTACACAAGTTCAGTAGCGTAAACAATGAAAAGCAATGTACACATAAAAAAATTGAACTGTGAGGATAGCTTAAGATTGCAGTTCGCAATGAAGTTATTGCTAGGCTTTACTTTTTCAGCCACAAAAAAGTGTTGCTAATCATATTTGAACACCGAACACTTGCCAGTTTCCCATGACACTATACATATATTAAGCTATCGTCTTTAGTTGATTTTCATTTGACACACGTGATACATTTTAACATCTCGTGATTATTCATGTGATTCTCGTGATGGAGTTCCTACAGTATTAACTGAAAAATTGACACCGACATATTATTTAGTCACGCAATATTGACGATTTCGTGTTTATGTGCTGCTGAGCACATGAAGAATACCCGCGTCTTATAAATTGAATGATCAAACCTATATAGTTATTAGTTATCATACAGGGTGTTAATGTCTAGATAAACCGGACAGTTTGGGCAAGCACAAGACATGACATTTAGTAAGACTTGTTAATAGAGTTTTAAATTAACTAGTAAACCATTGGCACTCAAATTTTCTACATCCTTCACCAAGCCACTAGTTAAGCCTATTTAGTTAACTCTAGGTATTCCGAGAAAGAAGGTTATATATCTCCATATCTATCTGTAAGATGTCATGTTTTTGATTTTCAGTGAACCCAAAATCAACCAAAATTCGAAAATGAGATTCAGTTTCTACCATTAAGTTTACGTATGATAATTGAAAGAATATTTGAAATATGAAAAATAAAAATTTCTTATTAAATAATATTTCTACTTTTCAATTTTTGAATCAAGTAAAAATGGTTGTTACCTATTCATTCATTCGAAAACACAACAATGGAAATTCCGACTTTATGATATTTGGTGATGATCATTGTTACTACAATGGCCACTCATTTATTCGAAAACACAACAACGAAAATTCTACCTTTGATATTTAGTGATGACCGATATCTTATTCTTGATGAATATCTCGAAGAATACTATAATGTTAAAGCTACTAGTCAAAGAAAAAAATGAACGAGTTCAAAGGATTGTAGGAAATAACATGACATTGGTTCGAAATAACAGAAGCAATGAACTAGTTGTTATAGACTTCACTAAATTATTTTCATGTTGCATTATTATTGGGGTAAATTCACACAAATAACTATAAACCAATCCAAACGCATGTGAAACAATAAAATCATGTCGTATTACGATAAAACAAACAACAACAATGGAATCCGAATAGCAAACCATAGAAAAAAACAAATAGCCACAGAGTTCATACATGGGTTTATAGTGGTTTCACTATCGTGAGATAGTGTACATCCACTTTGGGAAGAGGAAATTTTATTACTTTTTGAAAAAAAGAAAATTTAGGAGATTGATTATGGAGACTAAGAAGAAGAATAAAAAATATAACTTGAGACGATGATACTAATCTCTAAAGAATGATTATCATTACATAGAGAAATTATTATTAATGATTGAAGTAACCGATTTATGATTATAAATCAATGCCTCGTCAATTCTCCTATTCATATGGAAAACATTTACTCACTTGATTTTTCAGTTTCCTCCAATTTGCATATGTCTGGTAAGATATCATTTTTAATCAGCTTATTAGGGAATTAACTAATACTTTATTCTCCCAAAAATAATTTTCTTTAATACGTAGATAATTTATTGCTCGCTTTAATGATATAAAAGAAGCAATATATTTGAGTTATTATCTCGAATATTTTTCAAATCTTTTGTAATCAAAAATATAGTATCATGGAAATTAACAGTTTCTTCCAAATCTTATTTAATATGGAAATATTGTATCAATGAAATCTAACAATCTTCACCTTGATGCTATATTTTCATTCAGTCCTATCAACTCCACCTACATCCACTTACTCTAAGCAACTCTCAGACAAGACACCGTGGATACTTCTCCAATGAGCTTCGACATGATCATCACTAATTGCACTTTGTCAACAAATATCGGCAAGGCCATCGTCCACCCACAAAGTGTTGAAACTACCATCTCCATGTAAGATCTATTTATCTCCATAATTAAAACAAACATCTACATCTACCAATTTACCCTCCCATGTGCCACCATATGGCACCTAGCACTTCAGCAAGTGAATCAAATTCGAGAAACGCTCGAACTTTGCAGCAGGCAATAACTTAGTGAACAAGTCTGTTGCATTCTCCTCGGTGTGAATCTATGGAAGATGCACCTGCTTTTCTTCATTCAAAGAGAAATTCTCTTTTCTTTATGTGCTTTATACTCAAACTAAACGCTAGATTCTCACGCAGATGTTTTGCATTTTGACTATTGCAATTTACTATTATGCTCGCATGAATAAAGCTTAAATCACACAACAATAGCTTCAAATAAATTGTTTCCTTGGCTACTTCAATAGCAGCAAACAATTCTGCCTCTGTAGTAGACAAGGCGACTATTGTAAACCCGATCTCCAGCTAATAGCTATATTTCCAAGTGTAAAGACGTAACATGAGGTTGACTTTTTTCGATCTTTGTCTCCGACATAATCAGAATCACAAAATCCGACCAAGCTGAAATTTTTCTCCCTACCGTCAATAACAAGCCATAATATGTTTTTCCACTAAGATACCTAAAAATGTACTTCACTGCTTCCCAATAACGTTTCCTTGGATTAGACATATAGCAACTAACCAAATCAACTTCTTGTGCAATATTCGATATCGTGCAGACTATAACACACACCAAGCTTCCAACCGCACTAGCATAAGGTAATTTTTCCATATATGCTTTGCCTTTATCGGAGATCAGAGAGCCCTTCTCTGAAAGTTGAACGTGCAAAAGCATGGAAGTACTAATCGCCTTCTCCTTCTCCATGCTGAACTGAGCAAGCACTTTCTGAATATATTCTTTCTGTGTTAATCTCAACACCTTCAGCTTTCTCTCTCTTAATTTCTATCCCTAAAATCTTCTTTGCTTCTCCAAGGTCTTTTATCTCGAATTTCGCCTTTAGCTTCAATTTCAATCTGCCAATTTCTGCTTTTTCCTTAGAATCAATCAGCATATCTTCCACATACAAGAGTAAATATATCTAGTTACTGTAACAACATGCACCATAAAAGACTCGAATTTCAACTAAATCGAAACTCAAGTCCACTAGGATACAGATCATTGGTTTTGATAACATGTAATAACATAAGTACATCAGAAAGTTATATGCATAAACTCACAGTGAAATTAAAAATATATTATATAACATATATGCTGACCAAGGATGCTACATTGGAATCAATATTATTCTTTTAGTATCTGATTCCCTTGCCATTGCTGAACATGAATGAGAAAACTTCACCAACTGCATTTTCTGTCTTGCACGATAATCTCCCTCTAAATCTAACACATGGGTTGTAATGAGGAGGGGCCACAATAACATTCTAGTGACTGTAAAATTACATACTTTATTCATAACACTAATTTATACCGAATGATTTCTATTTAAGTCTTATGTCCATTATTTATGACTATCATGTTTAATTCCATCTAAGCATATGATATGTTTAACCTTCTCTAAGGTATAAATATACATACATACATACATATATATATATATATATATATATATTTATTTTCAAATTGGTATTCTTATTTCTAAAACCGATCATATACATCTATTGTATGCCTCATAAAAAGTATAATTATATATATACACCTATATACATACATACATACATACATACATACATACATACATACATACATACATACATACATACATCTAAAAATTGTACTACCTAAAAGAAAACCCCAACTACTTAATACATTTTAAATAGAAAAGAGGCAGACCCATCGGTCATTTAATGACTCAACCTCGAAGCGGACCCTATATAACGTAATCGCTAGTCAATCAGTTCTACCTATAATGACTGATGACCCCTATATGCGGCTTTATAATTTAATTGTTGTATTACTAACGCATCTCAAAGACTTATCTAATGATCAACTAGCCTATCTCTGAAAATAAATAACTAATTAAATAATGAAGCCTTTGTGTACCCCATATAGATTCTGCATTAGTAGAAAGCGAAATCCGTTAGGGCACAGCATGAGTCTTTGTTAACGGTCACTCGAGACTACTAGTGGTTATAGCCTATATGCTAGCCCTACTACTAAATAATGATCCAACAACAACATTGACATACCTCACTAGCCTCCTATAGCCAAAATCACGTTTTGACTATTCTAATGCATGTCAAGGAAAACCTCTTATCCTAGTTACTTGATACCTCTTGTTAGAAATGAAACAGACCTCATTCCCTATTAAGTACTATCTTAGGTTATTTAAGACTTCTTTATAGAGAGGAGGCACACACAACAACCATTTAATGCCTTCTACCATGAAGCACACCCCTTAACATTCCTAAAGATACTAAGCCATTTAATACTTCAAATTAAAGACTAAACCTTAGTATATTTCCTTACACCTATATTCAAATGCGTATCCCTCCCCCCCGGGTCCTATTGTTGGAGATGTCTCACATCAGCAGTAAACATATACAACTGCCGGCAGCCTCTAGGCGCCAGACATACTTCTATTGTGTAACTCTACCGAGCTCACATCTTAACCCATTCTAAACTAAACCAATTATCCCATGCCTAAATATTTGGCTAGGCCCACTAATTCACGCTCATCCTAAACGTGTTATTGAGGCCATATAATTTTCTACTATCAAAATTACACCGCCTCCTAGTATTTTATTCCTACTTCATACGCTTATTACGTATATTCTCTATTTTCCTCTTACGCTCCGCAAATGTCGATTGTCCGTAATAAAGGGTGATTATTATTCTAATTGGACAAATCACTAATGGCATTTATTTATTCATTCTAATCGAACTTATTATGCCTATTTCATTTTCTTATAAATGTCATATTAGTCCTTTAACCAATCTTATTAAATGCATTTATGTCTTTATTTAATTTCTATAACTCTATATCAAATGCACATTAAGTGCCTACTAGGTTGCAAATTATTATTCATAATTTTTGGAGTTACTATCTCTTTTCCCCTTTCAACCTCTTAGTCCTATATGGTTTCCCACGCTATTAATAACCAGTCGTTCTAATTATAACTAATACAAATATTGTTGTACATTACGTTATATATATATAATCTGTAGGCATGGTTATACATGTGTGTGTGTATATATTCCTATTCCTAACTCATTAATTCTTATGCTTAGGAATTCCAAAACATACACTTATATGTACATTCTATAGGAAAAATTTATTAACACATGTTAATATATTAGAGTATTCTTCCCAAAATGGATTAGTGTTATAACTTTCCATAAAAGGATTAGAAGGAATTATCTCTTTTCTTTTAATGAAATAGATAGTGCAAACTATGGAGAAGAACATCCATACTTTACACATCCTATTCCTTTTTGGCATACTCCCTATTATTTTAAGGATGCAATTTTTATACATAGTAGTGGAATTAGATAATTTATGGAAATTACATGGAAACAGGTACAATTAAATTGTACCCACAAAACTCCCAATAAATTAAAACATAGAAATTTACGTTTTAAGTCAAATTAGGGAAATCTAAATTTATAATAATAATTTACAACCTAATTATCATAAATCTGGAATGAATCTTGCAATCTTATTAACATTTCACTTTAACAAATTTAGGGATTGAATTTTAAATTTTCAGATTAGGATATAAGCACCATTCATATTCCAATTACCTAACTTACAGATCATGCAGGTGAATGTTCTTTCCAAACCTACAACTCTACATATCTTGCACAGACATAATAATTATATAAAACTCAACAATATAAATTTTAATGTTGTATATAAATCATGTAATTTTCCAATCGCCTTTCTAGCTTTCCATATCTCCCAAATCTGAATTCATCCCTTTAATTAGACTTTTTTTTCCTTTCCAATCCAAAAATATGCACAACAAGGTATATACATACTATTAGAATTACATATTTGAGAAGAGATTTGAGGTTAAGGAGAATATAAGTTTATAATTGTGAAATCATCTTTTTTTTACAGTATCGATCCACTCCTTCTCTTATTCTGTTTTATTTTCTGCCCTTCTCTGATTACATACACACACATAATATTATATTTTATAATTAATAAAAATAGTAGATTAGAGAAAATGGTATAGCTTCGCTGCTTTGATCATAAAATATTAGAAGAAAAGTAAGAAGTTAAGTTTGTATTTACATGCGCTCGAATCAATTATATCCATTAGATTTAAAATAATTTATTCTTACTTGATTATTTCATTTGGAAAACTTTAAAGGCTAATGACTTCTTCATTTGAAGTCCGATCTAAAATTCCAAATATGAAAGTATCTCAAAAAATCGCCACAAACGTAATGGTGTAAGTTTTGTGGTCAAGTTCAGATGTTTGCTCAAATTCCATTTTTGAGTCTTAGTAATTATTAAATAATTACCGTTAATTTTAGGATAATATATTCTCCTCTTTAAAAGAATTTCATCCTCGAAATTCCTCAAGAGTTGAATCATGTAGCATTGCATGCAACCATTTTGAACTATCCAATCAATTAATGTACAATCAATTTTACAATCAAACATGTACAAGTGCATGATGTATCACATCATTTGTGATATGTATGCTGAATAATTCTAATTCGAATCCTCATATATGAATGCATTCTTTTAGAAACATTTTGAAAAGATGATGCAAATAAATTTTATATATTGGCAGTCTATATGTATGCAAGTTTTCAAAAATAAAAATTCCTTTTTCACATAATAAACTCCACTCCTATGAATAAGAGTATGGTTCAACCATTTTTGCATCCAATCTCTGCCATTCAATGCACAACACACAATTTCTGACATCCAAAATTTTGAAAATCCTATTTCCTAGATATATACTCTTATGTCAAAAATGGAATTTAGGTGAAGAATTTTGCATTTCCACCCTCCTTTTGCACACCTATTATGTTGTACCTTAGATCCTTCTCTTTTGCCACTAAATATTTTCCAACTTTTCTACCTATAATTTGCATAAGGAGGTTTATTTTTGGATGTTAAAATGGAATTATTCTAAATGCAAGTTTTTGTTCACTATCAACAAGGTGTGGAGAAATTTCAAAGCTAAAACGGCTTTTCCACCGTTATTCCCTATGTTTTGTATACTGTCATACTTGTCGGACAGTAAAATTCATAGTCACTAATAGATTGACCCTTCCTACGCTAAGCATATGGCACTGCAAATTTTTTTTTTTCATATAACGACCATAATGCTATACCCAGTTTAGCAAAGAACATTACAAGTAATGTCATCCGCTAATCCAATAAATACAGCTTGTTAAGGGCGATCTAATGTGGATATATCTCTATACTAACAATGACACATCATTTATACCTTTTTCACTTAATATCTAAACTGAATTTGACGTGTACAGTATTAATACAAAGTAATAGGCACACCAATTTCTCAAGAACAGAACAATATATCATATAAATAACAGTCATAGATCATAGCAGAATAAATCTCAACTTATACATATACAAATTTTGAGTTTACAAAATAAAATACTAAACTCGATTGTACATATTATAAACATATTCACAAATTTCCTAAATGAGATAAACTAAAAAGCCAAAAGTATTTATCTCTTTGCTAGCCAAACATCCAAAGGTAAATTTGTCCTGTAACCTGAAAAGTCTTGGTCTGACCCAAGCAAAATAACACCCGGGTCGGACTATCCCCAAATATCCAATAGGGTGAGAACAAGATATAACACACGAACAAATAATATATATAAGCAATACAAATGTCCAAGAAATAACAAGTCACGTGATTTAACTTAGAACTCATCACAAGGCACATGTTTATACGTTTAGGTCATGAACACAAATTAGGCACTAAACACTACATTACCAGAACAACACAACATCTCTAAGCATACAAATATCAATAATTTAATTTAGAACCCATCATAAGACACAAGAATATATATATATATATATATATATATATATATATATATTTAACTAAAATAGAATTGTTATATAATCCTAATTTCTAGAATCCAAGAGATCTTAATCCAAACCGATCGTAATGATTGTACTCAAAACCCATGGCAAACAAACAAACAAATTGGTATCACTCAAAATGGTCCGATACCAAGGATCATACTCAGATCCAGAACACAGAATCACAACATGATCTAAAGGATACTCCATAGCGATCAAGGTGATCGTAAAAACTATGACTCGATAACTCTACATTTATTTAGTATTATTATGTTCGAAAAGAAATCCAGGAATAAACTTCTTAAGGATCTAAGAGCTACTTGCTGCACACCAAAAGCGAGTAAACTCTAAAGTGCTGAATACTATCACCTTTAGTAATCACTAGAACCTAACCAATAAGTCCCATACCATATGGTGAAATCCAAGCATTTACTAAAAGCTAGAAAATATCACTTATTATCACTTATTACGGATATCACCAGAAAAAAACCTAAAATGCGTTCTCTTAAGGATATAACAACCACTTGTCACACATTAGAAGAGAATACAACTCAAAAGTGTAAAATACTTCCTAATAGCAATCACACGAATTTAACTAAGGCATCCTATTCTACCTGGTAAAATTCAAGTATTCACTAATGGGCTAGTAAGTTCCACTCAAACATTCTACTCAATGAATTATACCATATTCGATAAAGGCTTATTCGAAATCATTTAAACCAATCGATGGCACTAAGTCGATCGTTAGAACTCCTCAAATTAAAGAATTAAGGTTTCCAAAACATTTTTCTCATTTGAGTTTATTATTTAAAACACTTATTATAATTTTCATAAACCCTCATTATTTAACTTTATAAAAATATTCACAGATTCGCTAAAATATTTCATAAATCTACATTGTTCCAAGATTTTACATATATACACAAAGTTGTCTCAAAAATCCATATGGTTGTATTATTCACAAAACTATATTTTTAAAACCATATTTAATTACTCTTCTAAATCTGTATTAAAATATTACCATTTTACTTAAAAATAAACTAAATTTATACTTTTCAGAACTGCATTTTCAAATTCCATGAATCTTATATTTTTTATTTAATAGAACCGTAATACTTATATTCCAAATCCATAATAGCTTTTATGTAAAAATAGATTAAATTTGTATTTTCAAAGTCATATTTCCAAATCCATAAATATTTTACTAACCATGCTTAATATACAAAATAACTTGCTAAAAATTATTTTTGATATCTATTAACTTAATTTAAAAAAAATTTGTAAGATTTATAAATACAAATAATTCTCTTTAGTAAAATTACTTCAAGCTTATCTATCTGTTTCATTTAACTCAAATTTAGGGTTTAAAGATCCATAGTTATGACCGCTTAAATCTCATAAGTTTACAAAACTTAAAGCGTGAAATTGTAAATAAAAGTCTAAGCTTTCCAGAACATCAAGAATATCGAATTCCGATAAGTAATGAAAAGTTATGACTTAAACAATTCTCTCAGAGTTTAACTTCATTATAACTGTCGTTTATTCTCGAGACCTTGACACTAAAACGTATTTTCGACCATGTAAAGCACAAGATATTACAAAACTCAAAACATAAAAGTAGTAGCAAGTCTAAGCTTTCCATAACATTAAGAATAATCGAATTCCACTAAATAGTGAAAAGATTATAGCCATTTTAATTTCGGGTTTTAACTCGGAAAATTGACAGAGAAGAGCGTGTATATCAGTTTCGAACCCAAATTCGCAATTTATTTTTATCAAACAACCAAATAATCGCCAAATTCTAGAAACCAATTTTCAATCAATTGAAAGCAATTCAATCAACAAACCAACCTATCCAATCCAAATAACAATTATCAATTATTCTTATGGGTTAGAGACGGTGGTTGTGAGTGATTAACTCACCTTTAATGCTTCCTATAGCTTGCTAATCTTTGCCTAGGCTTGCTACACCTTCAACATCACCAAAATTGTCTAAAAACCCAAAAAAACCAACCAACAAACAATTCTAATTAAAACGAGATCAAAATCACTTTTTTATGGCTCTAAAAGATAGAGATAGAGTTTAGGATACTTACTTACCATTATGGAACAAATGCTCATTGATTTGCACTTGAATTTGAAGATTAAAAGAACTAGGTTTTTTTTAGAGGATGCTTTCATTTTTTGTTTTGAGAAAATCAAAAAGCTAAGTACATGTTTTATTTCCTACTACATATTTCATTCTTCTTGGGCCAAGAGGGTTTGGAACCCAATAATCATGTGTTGCAAAATCCTTAAAGTGAACTGTTACTCATTTCAATTTGGTTTAATCACTTGTTAAAACACTAGTTTTTTTTACAATAAACAAAGTTTTACCAAATCACATGTTAATTACTCAATTTACCAAAACTAATTAACTTATTAAAACTTCCACTTCTAATGATATCGAAATATCTTATTTAATTAAATATAACCTATTAATAATAAAAGTTATTCTCTTCATTTCAATAAAATAGATAAACTATCAATTAAAATTCTCATTTCAAAACAATAACAACACTAACATTTAATTAAATTTATAGAAATTTCCCAAAATTACTCTTATATTTTCAAATATAAGAATTAAGTTCATAAAAGATATTTATTGAATTTCGAATTTTTACATCCCAAATCCAATTAATTTTGAAAATTATAACTAATAAAATTTCCATTTTTTATCTTTAGATTAATTAAGATAAATCAAATCGACTACTCACAAAAACTGGATTTAGTTTCACAACTAAATTTCACAAATCATAATATAAATTAATTATCCATAATTAAACTTAATTAATTAGGTAATTAACAGCAGGGTTGTTACATTTCATTTTCCATCAAAAACTTTTTCCCTCTTTCAATCAAACTTGCAAAATAGTTTGAAAAGTCAATTTCCCAAAAGCATTTAAACACCTATTCTTTTCAAAAGCACTTGAACAAAGTTTTCCAAAAGCATTTGTATCCAACTTATCAAAAGCATTCTTACCCAACTTATCAAAAGCATTCAATAAAATTGTGATGCCCCGCCTCAATGGTCACGCTAGCCAAGGACACTACGAGGTAATGTCGTCATCTAGCACGAAGAATAAGGCTGTTGAGGAGCGACCATCTTTGTAATTGCTTTGTGCGAGCACCTATATGTCATATAGTATAACATGCATTTCGATTCAAGTGGAAATCTGACATACCGATACAAACTCAAAGCTACTACACTGTGTCTATATACAATCTTCGGAAACAAATATAGAAATAAGTATAACACAAATCAATCGCAGATATCCATATCACAAAGGTGGAAACAGATATGAATATAACACATAAAAGTGTACATCAGAGTAGTGGTCAAACCAGATCCACAATATCACAAAAGAATAGATAAAAGTGCTAGACAAAAGGATATGTATACATCAAGGAGTCTCTGTCTTGTATGTGTAACAACAAAAACTACTAAACTAGAGTAGTTAATCAAAAGTCAGATAATGCTCCCAGAAGATGAGTCAAGCAGAAGTACCTGTAACATCTCCGTCTGACCCGAGTATTATTTAATAAGAAAATAATAAACGAATCAGTCTAGCTATAAATATCAGATAAAATGAGATAGAAGAAGAGATGTGACAAAAACGTATGATAACAATAATGCCATACTATGAAAAGTATACATTAGACCACACAAAAATCATACAATATCTCAAGAATCTCATAACATCAAAAAGAATTGTCATATTCTTTATCTTATTCACCAAACCACAAATATTGACAAAAATATCATTGCTATTCATAAAAGTTGATGAAACACAAATTCACCAATGCACAAATATTGATAAAACTTATCAATGTAAATCACAAAAATTGGTGAAACACAAATTTCAGAAATCATCAGTTTTGAAATCCAGAAATCAAAAAAGGGGGAGGCCTATCAAAAACGGGAGCATGAAAACTCACCAACACGTGTATCATAAATGGAACGCTATTCCATGGTTGCTAACCATCAATTTTGAGCCGAGGCTCCACAAACGGCCCGAAGACCATGGGTCGCTGCCCCACCAAATTTGAGTCGAAACTCCACAAATGGTCACAAGACCATGGATCGTTACCCCATAAAAATGAGACAAGCCCCATAGAGCGGGGTACAGTCCCCTACGTGGACAAAGAGACATCGCACATCACTAGTCTAAACCATAAAAATGATCATTATCGATCATCAAGAAGTGTCAATTACACTAAGCTAGTAAATAAATGAGTTTAGCTTCATGTCCCATAACCACTGGCTTAACTTAAATATTTATGAACCAACTGTAGATGTCCACCTAAAAGTTGTCATAAGAGTTTCAATCGAACAAGTCCAAAAATTAAGCGATGAAGTAAACGCAAGTGTTTCATACCACAGTTTTACTAAGCCGTTTAATTAGATTTCTCAAACGAATGAGGTAAAGGTTTGTATATACTAATAGATAGGAAAACGGTTTTATAAACAAGCTTTGTATTAAAAATAGAGTTGGAATCATATTTAAGAAAGAGTTTGATATTTTCTATTAGTATATAAACCTTTGTATTTTAAAGTGACAAATCACAAAATTGATTGTAAAAACAATCAATCATCAAAAACTCACATTCGAGGACGTGAATCAAATCCAAAGAAACCGATACCGAATCCATCAAAATGAATATTCTCCAAAAATCCCGAAAAAGAAGTTATCAAAGTCAACAAAGGTGATAACTACAAATTGGAGAAACAAGAATCAATTAAAAATTGGAAATTCTAACACAAAAGGCAAAATAGGCAAAGACAGTAGATTCAGTCGACTGGACCAGGGTGGTCAGTCGACTGACACAAATCCTGTAAACTTTCTGTTTCTAGGTTCAGTCGAGTGAACCAAAGTGGTCAGTCGATTGAATCATGCCTGGAAAATTTCGGTTTCCAGGCTCAATCGACTGACCCAAAATGGTCAGCCGACTGATGCTGTCCCAGGAAAATTCCTGTGTTCGGTTCAGCCGACTGACCTTCTAGTTTAGTCGATTGAACTGGTAATTCCAGTATTCTCAGCCTAGCCCCCAAGAGGCAACATCCCAAACAATTTGCGATCGGACGAACGATGGGCGCTAGGGGTTTACTCAATTCGCCAACCCAACCCTATAGGCTCTTCGATGCGCCACCAAAAGCATGATCAAAAATCAAACCTAGGATTTTTAAAGATCTAACTTCAAAGCACCAAAAATTGGAATATTCATAGAACCAATTCAATCCAAAGCAAATGGACAAGGAATAGATGTTAGGAATCACTACCTAATAGCTATCAAAGATATGGACATAGACGTGAGTTCAAAAACTCACCTTATGCACAAAAACAAGGAAGGAGAAGCTTGAAAACAAAGGAAGATCAACCACTCTCCAATCTCAACTCTAAAAGCTTCAATCAACGATCATAAACAATAATTTTCCAAATTAGATTATAGGAAATTTCTGAAATTGGAGAGAGATTGAGATGGAGAAGAAGAAGGAGATGCTTACCTAGGCCTCTCTTTGAATTTGGAGCTAAAACTTAGATTTGCAAATGAAGCTAGGGCCTAGGAATTCCTAATCTCTTTTCTCTCCCTCCATTTTTGCTTAAAGCTTGAAGAGTTAGGAAATGAGAATGGATGAAGAGGAGAGCGGGTGGAGCTAGGGTCTTTTGTCAAATTAATTGGGCTGAAACCCAAACCCAAAGCCCTAAGTTAAAATGTCAAAATTCAAGCTAACTCCAAACATATCGATGTTTATATTCAAAAAAGGTCGCAAACGTCATTTTGAACTCAATGGAAGGGGTCTCGAGTCCTAATTCGACTGTTTGCAGAAAGTAGCTTTTCGGACTTAAATCCGACTAATGATGCTATATTTAAATAAGATATTTAAATATACAATCGTAAAATATGCGGGTTGTTACAGACTCCCCTCCTTAAAGAAATTGCGTCCTCGCAATATTTAAGAAGTAAACAAAGAGTAACTACCATAAAAGCATACCAACACAAAATAAATTTGAAGTAAGAAGTTCACCTCAAAGAGCACGAGAGAGTAAGTCCGGATTTGTTCGCTCGATGAATTCTCTAGATTCCCAAGAATAATCCTTAGGATTTGAGGACCATTGAACTTTCACAAGAGGGACATCTTAGGGATTAAAGTATTTTTTATTTCTAGCTGCTAATTTAATTTCCTAATTCATTTAATAAACTTCAGCCTTACCTACATTTTATCGCTAGTTAAGTATCCTTATGAAATTTCCTTTTTACACTATTTTCCAATACACAGATACAGACACACACATAAAAACATATATTGCGGTCTAAGCTCATCAAGAAAATCAACACATTATAAAATAGGATTGTATCTCATATCATATTATATGCTTTCCAAATATCCGAAGGTAGACAACTAGCGACTACAACCCAAGTATCCAAAAAGAAACAATTGCAAGAAGCTGCCCTCCCACGTCAATTGGTGTCAATAATGTTGTGGCCCTATTGCTTCTTAATTAATTAATGTAACGACCGCCATTCTTGCACCGAAAGACAAGCCATAAGGGTAGAAGAAAAAAAAGATAAGAAGAAAACTCAACAATCACAAAACCTCATCGCGAATAAGAACAACATATAATAGATAATATAGGATATTACATAGTTATTCCATAATAATACATCAAAGTCTCTACATTACAACTTCAACAGGACAGTTATACTACCCGTCCATAAAAAATACATAGGTCATACATAAACACAGCGGAAATAAGATAATAACTAGCTATGGTGAAGCCACCTACTCTAGCTCCTTTAAAATGCTTTCGTAAGAAACTTGGATCACTTGGCTACTCATACAAAATTGAGTACTCAAGAGTTTTAGGAAAAGAAAATAAAACTCCGGATCGGACATGGGTATGGTGTGAGTAAACTCAAACAACTTAATTCTTGCTTTTAAAAAACAATTTGAAAATAAAAGGTATCTCGTAAGACCACGCTGCATATAAACACGGACGGGTTTTTACCTTGTGATAACCAAAACACTTTGTATATAAATTCAATGATATTATAATAATATCTAGGATTTTCAAGTAAAATAGAACATAGCTAAAATGCTTGCATCTCACATTTCAACATATTTGGGCACAACCACTTATTGGAGAATACATGACCATGTAAGGAAATATCTTTCGAAGATGCACCTCTAGATAAAATACACTAGGGGTTTGAAAATAACATCTTGTACCCTTGTTACACAGAACTGGCCTACCATTTGACTAGTAGTACTGAATACATCACCACCACGGTTAGGATTAGCAACCATACCCAAGCATACAAAAAATGGGTAAAATATTAATCCTGGATACGGTGGTGGCATACCATTATGAGAGCGACCCACATAGCCTGTTGCATACCCTGTTTTTGCCATTTCTAGTTGATGAGGCCTAAGGTTACGTTTACCTTTTCTAGAGCACTACCACTTAGAATGCTACATCGTCTTCCAGATGTTGACACAATGTCAACATTCATTCATATAAGACGTTCAGGAGATGAACGAACCAAAGACACTATTTCCACTACATCCGTTTTGGAATCACCTTAGGGTTAGTAGCAAATATCTTTATCTTGGACCTTGCCTTTATTATTTCCAATTCGAACGTTTACGTTGGTTCGAAGCGATTTTCGAATAACAACTAATATCCGATCCTGGTCTCTCTCAACCAACCTTCGATAATTTTAAAGGGTCAAATTATTTATAGTGGGCTATCCAGCTATTAGGATGCTAAGATTTACGTACGAACATACATTCCATATGTTCAGATTATCATGACTCGCTTATCGAAATTAACCCCCTTGTATTTATCACGTTCTCAAAGTGCGACATTTGTGATGAGTACATGTCGACTTACTTTCGATAAAAACATCATTATTTTATTACAACTATAATTTATTTGACCACTTATTAGCATAGACAAGAGATCCTTGGTTTTAAAATAATTCACTTAAACAAGAAAATTGGTTAAAAATAAACAACCGATAGGGTTTTTAAACAAACCTTAAAACAAATAAAATTTAACTAAATCATAAGTTTAAACTCAATTAAACCTTAACTAATCTTAATAAAATTAAAACTAAATCATTAATAATCCAAATTTTATTTACAATTAAACTCTAATTACACTTGAATTAATTAACATTTTTTTAAGAAATCAAACCCTCATTAAGTGGATAGTTAACCTTTAATTAAATAATAATTAATTAATGAATTAAATATAATTAAATGAAAATAAATAACTTTATTAAATGAAAATTAATTTTCATTTTATCTTAATTAATCATTATTTAAAACTTACATAATTAAAAATAATTTGCTTAGTTAATAATTTCTTAAACTCTAATTATTTAACTTAATTAATTAATTAATTAATTTAAATTAAATAAATAAATTACTAAATATTTAAAAACTTAAAATGTTGACTTTCTTAATTTATTCAAAATGAGTTTTCAAAAACAATCCAAAAGAAAACACTTAAACTTGAAATCGTGAAATTTTTCGAACTTCATCCATAGCGGCTATCGCTATGGAACGTAGTTCGTTAAAATTGATTTCTAGGTGAAATCTTCACCTTAAATCTAGCTACTATATCTTTGAAAACACAAATGGGAAAGTTTTGTAAACTTAAAACAGAGGTAAAAAATTTGGAAAACATTTTCAAAAATCCAAAGCTAAAAAAAGCTTTTGTTTTCAAATTGGATCTCAAGTCCTTTGCTACTTTTGAAGGTGCAAACTTCACGGCATTTACATCATATACACATGGTTTAGTTTTCATAAACATACTAACATAATATCATACTTAATATCACATATTCGTATCCATATCCAAACTTATCAAAATATCAACCAATCACCAAATCTAAGTTCAACCACAAGCATATCATTATATATCGTCAATACACATGATAATATGTCCATCAAAGTCAAGTTAATTTCTTTTCAAAAAAAAAAGTTTTACTCACCATAAAATTTTCTGAATCAAAGAAACTTTTGCCCGAACTCGAAAACGATTAAGACTGTTGCAAATTTGAAACTTTTAGACACTCGAACTCTTGAATTGGGCTCAACCAAGTGATGTCTAGGCTCGGCTTTGGGCTAATGGGTTCAGCCTTGGGAGGTTTGGGCTCGGCCCTTGTGATTTTGGGTGATGGAGTTTTGTATTTTGGAAGAGGAGATGTTAAATGGTTTTTAGAAGTGATTTTGTGAATTAAAAAGGTATATTTCAAAAAAAATTATCAATTTTTATACTTTAGAATTATGAAGAGGAAACAATGGCTAATCTTCTCACGCTCTTAGGAATTTAAAGTGGAGGAAGAGATTGTAAAATAAAAAGAATGAAAGTGAGGGGGTATTTATAGGTTTAGGAAATTATTAAAATACATATAAGTGCTTATATTTAATTATACACATATGCATGCATAGCCATACGTCCTCCCCTTTTCAAAACCATGCACAACACCCTCCCTCTAATACTTTCAACTATTCACTTCATGCACTAGTGTACTTGTGTTGAAAATGAGCATTTAATATGTATATATATTTTTTCGTTTATAAACTAGTTTCATTTGTCCTTATATATACACACTTAAAAAGAGCATACACATGCACACGTACACAAGTGTTTATCATGTTAATATAGTTTAGATTGTGTGAATGTATGTTTGACATAGTGTTATGACCTTCAAAACAACTTTTCACCAATGAAAAATCGATATTCCGAAAAATAATTTCCGGTCACATTTCCTATTTTTTCTATAAACTATATATTTTGGTAAATAAATTTTGAAAATGATTTTATCACCAGTAATTACTATTTAAAATAGTGTTTATTTACTAATAAAAATCAATTTATTAATTATTTAAAATATAATTAAATTTCCACTTGAATAATGATTAATTTCCGAGTCATTACACTTTCCCCTCTTAAAAGAATTTCGTCCCGAAATTAGCATTCAAGGAGATAATTCATGCTACGCAAAAATCCATATATTCATACATACACTAGCATCCATAACAAACAAACATACATTATACATACAACCTACGATTAGCTATCCTAACATCAACTCGAGATAGCTTCTCTCATACTATCCACCGTCTTCCAATTGCAGTCTCTAGGATCCTCGATCCATTGAACCTTAACTTGTCGCACCACCTTATTACGCACCTCTTTTCATGCTGATCCATAACATAAACTGGATGTCCAACCACTATCAAGTTCGGTTCTATTTCCAGTTCCTCTTGAACCGATGGCTCCACAATCAAAGATGAGTCATGGACATATTTCTTCAAATAAGACTCGTGGAATACATTATGAACTGGTGCTAATATCTCTGGCAACTCAACCCTATAAGCAAGCAATCTGATCCTCTCGAGAATACGGAAGGGTCCAATATACCTTGGAGCTAACTTCTCAGCTTTTTCGAATCTAACAGCTCCTCTTATTGGTGAAATCTTTACAAACACTAAGTCTCCAACCACAAATTTCAAATCCCTTTGCCTCCTATCAACATAACTCTTTTGGCGATCTTAGGCCTCTTTCATTCTTTTCCTAATCACTACTACTTTCGCTGTAGTTTCTCGAATCATGTCCTGTCCAAGAACTAATCTACCTTCCGTCTCGACGCAATGTACAGGTGACTTGCATGGTCTTCCATATAAGACTTCATACGGTGCTATTCCAACGCTTTCTTGGAAGCTATTGTTGTAGGAGAACTCAAATAAATGCAAATGATTTTCCCATGATCCACCAAAATCCAGAATACATGCCCTCAAGAGAACTTCTAGAATTTGATTAATCCGCTCCGTCTCTCCGTCGGTTTGGGGGTGATATGCTGTGCTTAAACTCAATTATTCCAAGGATTGTTTGAAATGCTTCCTAAAATTAACTAGTACAAATGAGGTCTCGATCACTTACAATACTCACAAGAACTTAATGCAACCTGACTATCTCTCTCATAAAAATTCCGCTAGAGAAGAAGGAGTCCTTGTTGGTTTCACCGAAATAAAATGCATGCTCTTTGTTAGCCAATACATGATAACCCATACTCCTTTATTTTCTTTTTTGGTTCTAGGAAAACCATTGATAAAATCCATTAAGATCATTTCCCATTTCCAATTGGGCATCTCCAAAGGTTGCAATAATCCGACTGTCTTCTGATGATCACCTTTGATTTGTTGACAGCACGAACACCTACTAACAAAGATAGAGATATCTCTCTTCATTCCCTTCCACCAAAACATCCTCTTCATGTCCCTATGCATCTTTGGCGTATAGAGAATATCCAAGTCATATGCCGCCAGAAATTCTAACTATCTCTGTTGCCTCAGGTTCAGATCGTTATGAGACATTAGGGATTTGTGATCCAAGAGGAGCTCAAAATTTTCACCTAATTTTAGAAACAAAAATTACTCCTAAAATCTCTAAAGATTAGAAAGAAACTAAGAAGGATAAAAGGATCCTTACCCAGCAAATAGCGCCTATGCATTTTCAACGCAAAGACAACAACTAGCAACTCCAAATCATGCGTAGCATAGTTCTTCTCATGAGGCTTCAATTGCTTGCTTGCATACGCAATCACCCTACTATGCTTCATTAGAACAACACCAAGTACACTCACATGCATCTGTGTAAACCGTGAACCCACTATTTCCATCTAGAAAAGCCAAAACTGGTGCACAGGTCAATCTTTTCTTCAATTCCAGAAATGCCACTTCAAACTTTGTGGTCTATTTAAATTTCTTATCTTTCTTAGTCAGCTTAGTCAAATGGGAGGAAATCTTGGAATAATCTTGAAAAACCTCTTATAATATCTAGCCAATCCTAAGAAACTGCGAAGCTTGGTTGGCGTTCGCGGTTGCTTCCATTTTGAACAGCCTCCACCTTCACTGGATCTATTGAAATACCTTATCTTGTCACGATATGTCTTATGAATCATACCTCCGATCTCCAAAAATGGCACTTAGAAAATTTCACCTTCAACACATGTCTCCTCGATGTCTCCAACACAACTTCCAAATGATGTTTATGCTCCTCTTCGGATTTGGAGTAGATAAGGATGTCGTCGATGAAAACTAGTACAAACTTGTTAAGATCATCTCGAAAAACACGGTTCATGAGATCTACAAAATATGGTGCTGCATTGGTTAGCCAGAAAGGCATAACCAACCACTTAAAGAAACAGTCAGAGCCTTTAAAAGCAATTAAGGGCATACTATCTTCAGCAACCCTTAATTGATGGAATCTAATAACTAGATCCACCTGAGAAAATAACATAGCTCCATAGAGTTGCTCAAAAAGATCATCGATGCAAGGTACACTACAACAAAAATAGTCTATCACAACGCCCTTTTTACAACGGGCATTGGCTGCCCGTTGTAATAGTAGGCTATTACAACGGTCCATTCAGGCCCGTTGTAATAGATGCCCTATACAACGCCTTTTTTATAATGAGTAATGACTGCCCATTGTAATAGAATGCTATTACAACGGTCCTTCCATGCCCGTTGTAATAGATGTCAATTTTACAACGTTCACAAAATACCCGTTGTAATAGATACCAATTTTACAATGGTCACAAAATGCCCGTTGTAAGAGGTGCCAATTTTACAAAGGGCTAAAAATGCCCATTGTAGTAGGTGCCAATTTTACAACGGTCATAAAATGCCCGTTGTAATAAATGTTTGTTGCCAATTTTTGAAAACCAATAATTAGTAATTACAATTCTTTCTTAAACTTAATATTTATTATTTATTAATATTTAATAATTATTCATTAATAATATTATATTAATCATATGTTACTAATTACTTACTATAATATTATATCACTAATTACTAATTACTAACCATTAATAATATTATATTATTTACTAATATTTAATAATTAATCATTAATAATATTACATTAATCATTTATAACTTATAATAATTAATGGTTATTATTAAATAATCACTAATTACTAATTGTTATACATAATCAGTATTCCAACAGGCTTAATTTTACTTTCCAATTATTAGTAAGTAATATGGAGTAATTAATATTAAATATATAATAATTTATAATTAATAATAAATATTAATAATTTATGATTAATAGTTACTATTAATAATTAAAAATTAATAATATATACAAATTAATTATTAACAGTTAATAATTAACATTAAATTTTAGTTAATAAATGTGAAGTAACATTTAATAATTCATTTTTTGTAATTAATAATTACGATTAAATAATTAATTTTCTTTATTTTTTTCATTAGTCGTAAATTTTTCAGCTCCATCTACCGATGTAATAGATATCAATTGCAACTATTTTCTTCTGCATGTTATAGTAGATGCCAATTTTTAACAACTCTTAACCGCTGATCATCGTTGCCTTCAATTAACGTTTATTGACTATTATTAATGTTTAAATAATAATAATTAATTTGAAACATGAAACAATTACCATTAATAATTAATATTAATAATTACTATTCAATAATCAATAATTAATAAATAATAATGATTATTAAATAGCTAATAATCAATAATAAGTATTAATGTTTAATAATTAATAATTAACATTAAAAGTTAATAATTAAGAAGTAATAATCAAAATTACTCCAGACCTGTGCTTTTGTTCCCCCAAAAATTTCGAAGCCCCCCTTTTGCGCCCAAAAATTACTTCTTCCCACTAAAACACAATTCTCTCTTCCGTGAAACCCTTTCCCAAATCTGCCTTTCACGCTCCCAAATTCGCCTCCTATTCCTAGACCCTCGTTCTCAAAACCCTAATTCTTAAATCGACAAAGCCAAGACCGCTTCTGCAAGCTCCTCCGCTGCAAGCTCCTCCAGCTACAAGCTCTGTCGCTGCAAGAATAATTTTAAATAACAAGATGGTATCGTAATTGAGAGACTGCTTCAAAAATAATTATAGGTAGGCGGCTATTCACAACAGGCGAGAGAGGCTGTGATCGATTTGAGAGGATGGTGGCAAGTTTCTACAACCGAGTGGAATCGAGTTCGACTTCGACTGCTATGGTGAATTTGCGTGAAACGGTTCGAGGTCAAGAGTGGGATTGAAGTGGAGAGATTTCGATTTGGCGATGGATGTAGAGTTCGAATCCAGCAACTGATGGGGTGGATTGCAATTTGATGTGGTGTTCGATTGGGGATAGGGTTGTAGTCACTAATTTATGCGAATTGGGGAGTCGCAATGTGTTCTGGGGATAACATCACTATGCATTAGGCGCGATCCAGATGAATGTCCTAAAATGTCTCAAGTACATTTATTTTTCCATCTTGATGTCTTTATAACAGTCTTGAAATACAAATATAAACATAATAATTAATACTGACTTCTACATTTACACTTTTTTCTTATTCCTTTTTTTGGGGGAAATTAATGCAGGTTCGTGCAGTGATGGAAAAATACCCACTTACCAGCCAATATTTTCCGAACTATCTTATGGAGAGAGTCAATGTTGGAGAAAGCGTTTTACGAAGAAGAGGTGAAAAGGTTATGCTTAGCATTTGAACAACATGTATATAGATTGATAAATTTGATGCACGATAGTTTTATATCGATTGATATCAGGTTAAAACCTTAGTAATTATATAACCTCTTAAATGTGCTTTTCATTCACATTTGTGAGACTGTATGTGCATGGTTGTTCCCCTATTTCTTTCTTTGTCCTTCTTTTCCTTTTTTTTCTGTTTGTGATTTTTCGCACAAAAATTTAACTTGCAAATTTATTTAGTTTAGTTTTAAGAAGACTCGGACTGCATGCTAAATATAAGCATTTTAATGAATAATAAAAAGACTATCATTACCATGAATTTATGTTTTAGGGATTATTGAAAGAGGTACTTAATTTTCACCTTTTTAACTTCCAATTCCATATTCTGAATCTAAATCAACACTGCTGACAACATTGAATCTCCCCTATTCAAATACTCCTCTATCTTTTGTATAAGTTATGTATACTATCACATGGGAATCCTGGGTTGTGTTATACCTATTACCTGGGATATTCACTGTAAACTTATCAAATATTTGTATGATTGTTGATTGCAAAGAATTTGTAAACTTAACAAAGAATGGGATATAAAATTTAATGGTCGGATCTAGTTACAGATACATACTTTGTGTTTTTTCAAATGTTAATTCTTGAAAATCAATGTTAACTTACAGAAAAACTACACACACACACACACATATATATATTTGAGTTTGCGTCAGTGAGTCAGATCCAAAACCAATGTTAACTTACAGAAATTTCTATGGTTATCCTTGTTTCTGTTTTGTTGTTATCATGTTAATGAAGTGTTTTTCGGTGAAACTAGAGTGATTTGGGCTTACACATATTTCTTTTGTCATGCATGAGTTTACACAGATTTTCTTAGACACTGGCTTTGAATCGATGCACTTTTGAATTGTTGCAAATTATTGACTTGTTAATATCAATTCCTAAATGCCGGTTAGTAATGAATTTTAAAATTACATTTCAGTTTTTCGTATGTATGTCGACTTAACAAATGATCACTATGTAAGGTGGTATAGCAGTATTAGTTTATTACTTTATGATGTAGAATGTAGTTTGAGATAGGTACTCCATTGCCAAGTAATCAATTCTAGAATAATTGATTGGGTGGATAATACTGCCTTGCTTGCTTACCATGACTACTTTTTCTGAAATTTCAATTTTTAGCATCTGAATTTGTTACAAAGTTTGAATTATTTCCATTAAATTATAAATAGCTATGTTCATCATCAGTTGTATGCAATCAATTGTATAAATTGAACGTTATATGGTAGAACCTGTTTATACTAAATAACATGGTGCCGAGAATGCATCGAAATGAATTAATAGCTCAGATTCATGTTAGAAACAAAACAAAAATGTATCAACTACTATTTCAATGAAGGCATGGCTGTTTATGTTGAGATCATGATATATGATATAGGCAATGATTTGTAGTTACTGAATGGAGATTAGGATTATATCCGGAAGGGATTTATTAAAAAAAATGCTCAATGGCTGTAACCTGTACGGTTCTTTAGAAAAAGTACCTCCTAAGTGTGTTGAGTGTTCATTTAGCAACGGGGAATACGTTAAAGCTGGGTTAGCTGAGCTAGAAAGATGGTGCTTTGATGCAACTGAAGAGGTTAAAGCATTAAATTGAATCAATTTATTTGGTCTTATGTGTCAGCCTGTTTAATATAATTCAAAATTTTGCAGTATGCTCACAATGAATATTATGATGTTAAGAACTATTAACATTGATTCTAGCGTAAACAACATTTGTGACTTTTTTTTATAAATATTATAGATGCTTCTAAAGCTGAAGAATTTTCAGAAGTTGCAATGAAGCCACTTAGGGCTCTACCATATGATACACCAGAGAAGACTTTTGTTGCATTTGAGAAGCCGGCTGGGGTTCCAGTTGTTGGAAAATTCTCAAATACTGTGCTCGTGAAGGAGGTAACATCGTATCTATACTATTTATTTTCTTTTCATTATTATAAGTTTAAGCCATAGTTTACTGTGTATATGGTATTCCAAAAGTGTCATGCAACAATAAATTGAATGTGTCAAGTCTACAATCACAAGGTTTAATTACTTACTGTGATTCATTTCTTATCTGTTTAAATGCTCACTACTCATTTTGATTTTGCTGCAACTGTCTATAAGAACCATTAAAGCATTTAATATATGATAGAAGTAGATCGTGAATATCTAACTGAAATCGTGATGTTTTATTGAACTTGTGATGTTCTTTGATTGCTGTAGGAAATAATTCTGCTGTGTTGTTTTTTTGTGTGCAGGTGGATCCATCAACGGGAGAAGCAGATGACGATGGCGTGGAAGAGGAAAACCAGTTAGAAGATTTTGCATGATATTATTAATCGCATCCACAAATACAGTATCCTTATCTTTAATGCATTTCCATATACAGCTATGTACAATAGTTTTATTGGATCATTTATCGTGGATTTTCAAATTAACTATAATATAGATGTGGAACAATGGAAGCACATAGCATATGATTCGATACCCACTTGAGGACCTTTTTCTCATTTACTATGCAGCGATCATGCATACATGCTTCCTCGACACATATAAATTCATATGGACATGTGTATTAGTAGGCTGTAGGAGTGCAGATCTTGTTATGTTCATGCTCAGTTTGCAGCAATAGAAGGCTGGTCCACCAAAAACAGGAAGCTCTTAATCCTGTTTGTGCAGATTAGTTGCAGCAGCATATGCAACCTGCTCCGGGTAGAGCTTATGTTCAGACGTAGTGTGGTGTTATGCTTCATTCAACTCAGGTTTTCTGATTCAGTAGGGTAATGGTTTCATCCCAGTCACATACTGCTTTAAAGAATTGGGGGCAGGAACCCAGTCAACGCAGATAAGTCATTCAACTCCAACTTAGGTACTAATGCGACAAAACATGATTTGGTGTTCACCTATATTGCGATCATTTTGGATTTAGCTGGCTCTTTCCACCAAAATAGAACGAGTCGTTTGAGATGCTGCCTTCTAAACGGTCAACATGCACTGGTGGAGAAAATAAGTATGACTTCTCTTGTTATTATCAGTTATATATGCTGGTTCACTCCCTGTAAGTTTAACAAATTAAAATTTACAATCATCATCCATAGGTTCACACATAATATGAAAATATACAGTTAAATTTGTTAATTAAAAAAATTAGGTGGAATTAATTTGTCGATCTTAAAGTATTAGATCAAATGTTTTTGTATCTAATGGATTGGTGGAATTAAAATTTACAATCATCATCCACAGGTTCAGGTTCATGTTGTCTCAGCTGGAACACCTGGTAGAGTTTGTGACGTGCTTAAAAGTAGAAGCTTATATAGAAAGGAGATTAAAGTTTTGATCCTTGTATGTTTAACAAGCAAATAATTTGTTTTATACTTTTATTCTTGGTTGCGGTTAACAATACAGTGTTGTAACAGGACGACTCTGATGAAATGCTGAGCAGAGGTTTTGAAAATCAGATATACGATGTCTGTAGTTATCTTTCCCCAGAAATTCAGGTAAGCCATTTTTTATAACACTTTTTTATATATAATGTTTTGATGATCAGATATACGAAGTTTACAAGAGCACAATGACTTTTATATAATGCATGATTTATTATTATTCTTATTTTTATTTTTATTTTGGTAGATTGTTTTGATATCTTCAACCCTTCCTGATGAAATACTGGAAATGACAAACGAGTTGATGAGTGATCCTGTAAGAATACTGGTTAAGCGTGATGAATCAGGTCTGCAGGTAAATAATTTACTATGCTTGTTATATCTTGATGTTTGTAGGTGTAGTTTTTTAATTATAATTTACCTTGTTTGTGCGTAGGGTATCAAACAATTTTCTGTTGATACTAAAAAAGAAGACTGGAAGTTTGATACTCTGCATGATCTTTATGATACGTTCACCATAGGCCAAGCTGTTATTTTCTGCAACACCAAAAGAAAGGTGACATTTAACGTAAATACATACATACATATATACATATGTATGTATGTATGCATATATAACTCTTGGTTTATTTTAACAACACTTATAAAGAGTCCTTACGAGTTCGGTATAATATTTTGGTTATTATGCTATAGTATGAATGGTATGTGAATCAGTGATGGTAGGATGGTTTTGTATGTTGATGAGGAAGTGGGTGATTAGATGATGTGGCAGTGCAGTTCCACAGTAGGGTCTGGTTTAATGGTGCAGCAGTTCATAGATGAAGATAGGGGAAGAAAGTGGTATTCAAGTGAAGAGAAGTTGATGTAGTTTGTTAGTAGACTTGTAGTTGAAGTATGCTGGTGGACTTGTTGAGTAAGTACTGGTGGGTAGTTATGAAGTATTGGTGGGCAGAGACAGTTTGATGGTTAGTTGAGTAAGGTGATGGTGAACAGAGTGGTAATGTAACAGGCAAAAACTTGTTTGAACTAAAATAGGTGGTGAAAGTTTGGGGGTATATGTATGGTTGTACGTGTCGAGGCAAGATGACTGTGCAGTTGTAATGAAGTTTTGTGGAGGATGGTTAGAATGTATGCAGTGGTCGGCAGATGGCAAGCACAGTGAAGTGGTTGAGGTTGTGATGTAGTAGAACAGCAGTGAACAAGGCAGCAGAAGAAGGGAATGTTTGATTGAAATTTGGGTGGTAGGCAGTAGGGATGAACAGGCAAGTAGATATGCTTTGTGGAGTGGTGGGAGGAGGGTGGAGATATGTCGCAGCAATAAGTCAGGATGTAAGGTGAAGGAAGTTGGCAGTTTGGTTTATGGGGTGGAGTGGTTTTTGGGGTGGTTTGATGTGGTTATTTTTTTGGTGGAGCAGGCAGGGGAGTTGATGATTTGTTTGTGGAAGTATGACAGTTGAAGGATGGTCAGAAATGTATTGGTATTCAGATGGTCTGAAATGTAGTGTATTGGCATAAAGATTTCATCTCTGTGATATAGTATGATTGTACTTAGAACGTGATATTTGTAGCAGACTGTTATGTGTTAATGCTTTATGTATTTGACATGTAAACTTATCTAAGTTTTTGGAGTGTTAGAATTTCATGACTCTAGTTTTAGTCTTTTTGTATGTGATTTAAATTATTTTACAACAATATTTAGTATTAGTATAGATGTATTGCATGGATGCTGCTGTAATTTTTTTTAAAAATTTGCATTTATTTTGCAACGGGCAATGTGCGTTGTTATATGAGCTTCTTACAACGGTCACTGCACGTTGTTATATAAGATTTTTACAACGGTCAACACACGTTGTTAAATATGTATTTTACAACGGTCAATACATGTTGTGAAATAGGCTATGCAATTAGTATGGTTAGTCTATTGAAACTGGTTATGGCCGTTGCAACGGTTTTTACAACGTGCTTTGCCCGTTGTAAAATGTGGTGGATCCATCACAACGAGGCCTATTACATCAGGCACATGCCCGTTGCGAAAACCATATTACAACGGGCATTGCCCATTGTAAAAAGACTGTTTTGTTGTAGTGGTAAGGGATACTTGTTCCTAATGGTCGGCTTATTCAACTCCTTATAATCCACAAATAACCTTAAAGATCCATCAAACTTTTCTACAAACACATAGCAGATCCCCAACTCGAACGGTTGGGTCTAATCAATCCTCTCCTTAATAGGTCCAGGGTTTAACTTACCAACTCCTCTTTCCCCCTTAGAGCCATCCTTCACTTAGGTTGAACCACAGGATTTACACTAGGGGCCAAATCAATGTGAAACTTTATCTTACGGGGCGGAGGTAAACTTTTAACCACTTCAAACACATCGGGAAAATCCCTGACAACTTCAACAGAACCTAAGCTCCCCTGGGCTGCTTCTAGGGCATATAAGAAACTACACGTATGAATACCGGATTCCTTACATGATACCTTAGCTTTCCTTCCTATATCAGTCACTAAGGATATAGTTCTCTAATTACATTTTAAGACAACCTTATATTTTGATAATCAATCTATACAAAGAATAATGTCAAATTCTTTAAAGTCCAAGACACATGGGTTACAAGAGATGTGATGAGAAAGGTAGGAAATTAGGACATTCTTACAAATCATATTCAAATAGGTCACACCACCTATGGGGTTAGACATAGGGTTTTCTACAATACTAGGAATAAGATGAAATTTTCCTACTGATTCACAAGAGATAAAACAATAAAAGGCACAAGTATCAAATAATGCTTGAAAAAATATTAGTTAGTAAGGTACCTTCAAGGACGCCTTTCCCCTTCACATCCATTGAAGTAGACTGTTCATTCTTAATAGCATATACCTTGGGTTGCTGTACTTTCTTCATGAGTTGGTAATTCTTTACCATTTTCTCAGGCTGATGGCAATTAAAACAATCTACCATCAAAAAGATAGGTCCACTATGTTGTTGCCGTTGAGGCAGCGTTCCAGAATTCTTGCAAAATTTCACGATGTGGCCCTTCTGCTAAC
This sequence comes from Allium cepa, assembly GCA_030765085.1. Taxonomy (NCBI): domain Eukaryota; kingdom Viridiplantae; phylum Streptophyta; class Magnoliopsida; order Asparagales; family Amaryllidaceae; genus Allium; species Allium cepa. Next base: position 635,652,193 of record CM060932.1, on the reverse strand, counting down.
ATTTGTGGCAAACAAAATCCTTAAGATGACTTCCTTAGGCTCCACCTCTAGGCTTTCCCTTTCCTTGATTCTTCCAATTTGGATTGAACTTCTTCTTGTTAGAACTATTTCCACTAGTATTTCCACTAGGTGCTACTAGAGTAGGCTTCTTCTTTTCCAAGGTCTCGTGCCTTAAAGCGATGTCAACTAAATCCACAGAAGTACCTTTGACATGAGTTGTCATTTTCTCATGGTATTCTTCCCTCGTACCCAAGAAAGCATCTCGTTCTTCTTTAACGTGGTGTTGATAAATTCTGGTCCAAAACAAGGCAACTCGTTGAACTTCATCTCATACTCTGCTTAGATCCCCCTGCTTGAAATCCATGAAGATGTAGTACATCCTCATCCTTTCTGCTACTGGCAAGAATTGGTCCTCAAAAAATTCTTTAAATCGAGCCTATTAAAACTCATCTTCTGGAATATTTGCAATAAAGGAGTCCCACCAAGCTTCTGCTCCCTCTTGCAGTTTCCATACTGCTAAAAATCTCTTTTATTCATTAGATAAACCAAGACCTTTAAAAATCTTCTTGGAAGATCGCAACCAAGCTTGGACTTCCTTGATAGATTCAGATTCCTTGAATGGTTTCCCTTCTAGATTGGTGTAGTCCTTGCATAAGGTTGTGAAATTCACTCTTGGCTGCTCCGGTGCTGCCTCTTTGGCAATCCAAACTCCTAAAGGATTTGGGGTTCGACCATTTGTAGTTGTAGTGCTATCTGCTCCCCTATCTCGTTTGCCTCTATTACTCATGTCTTACTACCTGGCATAGTAAGATAATTCTTAGAATACTTAGATAAGATAAATCTTGATAGAAGGGTACTAATCAAACCTAAGATGATCTATCTAATACACACGTACGAATGAAAATTATAAATATGCACTTTCGAAGTTGACCCTAACCGAAAGCCTAAGTGTTCGCTCAACCAAGGCTCTTATACCATAATGCAACGACCGCCTTTCTTACACCGAAAGAAGAGACATTAGGGGTAGAAGAAAATGAAAGATAAGAAGAAAACTAAACAACCATAGAATCTCACCGCGAATCAGAACAACATATAATAGATAACATAGGTTATTACAAAGTCATTCCATAATAATAATAATAATACATTAGAGACTTTACATTACAACTTCAACTGGACAGCTATACTACCTGTCCGTACAAAATACATAGGTCATACATAAACACAGTGAAAATAAGATAATAACTAGTTACGGTGAAGCTTCCTGCTCCAGCTCCTTCAAAATGCTTCCATAAGAAACTTGGATCACTTGGCTATTCATACAAATTTTAGTACCCAAGAGTTTAAGTAAAAGAAAATAAAACTCCGAGTCAGACATGGGTCTGGTGTGAGTAAACTCAAATAACTTAATTCTTACTTTTATAAAACAATTTGAAAATTAAAGGTATCTCATAAGACCACGCCGCACATAAACATGGACGGTTTTTTACCTTATGATTACCAAAACTCTTTGTATAGAAATTCAATGATATTATAATAATGTCTAGGATTTTCAAGTAAAATAGAATATAGCTAAAATGATTGCATCTCATGTTTCAACATATTTGGGCACAACTAATTCCGTACAACACTTATTGAAGAATGGATTCCATACATGACCACGTAAGGAACTACCTTCCTAAGGTGCACCTTTAGATAAAATACACCAAGGGTCTGACAAGAACATCTTGTACCCCTGCTACATATAACCAGGTGACCACTTCACTAGTAGTACCGAATACTTCACCACCACGGTTGGAATCAGCAATTGTACCGGAACATATAAAAAATGGGTCAAATATTGATTCTAGATACGGTGGTGACATACCATTATGGGAGCGACCCACATAGCTCTGCTGCATACCCTATTTTGGTCATTTCCAGTTTATGAGGCCTGATTCTACGTTTACCTTTTCTAGAGCACTCCTACTTAGAATGCTACATCTCCTTCCAAATGTTAACAAGCATTGATGCATACAAGTCGTTCAAGAGATGAATGAACGGAAGGAACTATTTCGACTACACCCATTTTGGAATCACCCTCAGGGTCAGTAGCAAATAGCCCTTGCACTTCAATGTCTTTATCTTGGACCTTTCCTTCACTATTTCCAATTCGAACATTTACGTTGGTTCGAATTGGGTTTTGGATAACAACTAACATCTGATCCTGGTCTCTTCAAACCAACCTTCAATAATTTTAAAGGATCAAGTTATTTATAGTGGACTATCACACTATCAGGGTGTGAAGATTTACATATGAACATACGTTCCATGTGTTTAGATTATCAAGACCCACTTACTGAAATTAACCCCCTTGTATTCATTACGTTCCCGAAGTGTGGTATTTGTGACGAGTACAAGTCGACTTACTTTCAATAAAACGCATCATCGTTTTAGTACAACTACTTTAATTTATTTGGCTACTTAATAGCATTGACAAGGGATCCTTTGTTTTAAAACAATTCACTTAAACAAGAAATGTTAAAAATAAATAACCAATAAAGTTTTTAAAGAAACCTTAAAAACAAATAAACTTTAACTAATTCATAAGTTTAAACTCAATTAAACCTTAATTAATCTTAATTAAATTAGAATTAAATCATTAATTATCCAAATTTTATTTACAATTAAACTCTAACTTTAATTAATTAACATTTTTTCAGAAATTAAAGCCTCATTAAGTGGATAGTTAACCTTTAATTAAATAAATAAATATAATTAAATGAAAATAAATAACTTTATCAAATAAAAATTAATTTTCTTTTTTTAATTAATCATTATTTAAAACTTACTAAATTAAAAATAATTTTCTTAGTTAATAATTTCTTAAACTCTAATTATTTAATTTAATTAATTAATACTTACACTAACTAATTTAAATTAAATAAATAAATTAGTAATTATTTAAAAATCAAAACTTTTGACTTACTTAATGAGTTTTCAAAAACAATCCAAAGGAAAACACTTTAAAGTTGAAATCATGAAACTGCATCCATAGCAACTATGCTATGAATGCAGTTCTCTAGAATTGATTTCTATATGAAATCTTCACTTTAACTCTAGCTACCACATCTTTAAAAACACAATTGGGAAATTTTTGATAACTTAAAACTAAGATAAAAGACTTAGAAAACATTTTCAAAAATCCAAAGCTTAAAAAAGCTTTCATTTTCAAATTCAATCTCAAGTCCTTTGCGACTTTTCAAGGCGCAAACTTCATGACATTTACATAATATGCACTTGGTTTTGTTTTCATAAACATACTACGATAATATCATACCAAATATCACATATCCAAACATATATCAACATATCTACCAATCACCAAATCCAAGTTTAAACATATACATATCAGCATATGTCATCACGACATGATAATTCAACATAACAATCACCTTATTTTCACAACACATAGTCTATCAAAGTCAAGTTAATTTATTTTCCAAAAACAAAAGTTTTATTTAACGTAAATTTTCTAAATCAGAGCAACTTTTCCCGAAACTCGGAAACGCTTAAGAATGTTGCAAATTTGAAACTTTTGGACCCTCAAACTCTTGAATTGGGCTCGACCAAGTGGTGCTTGGGCTATTGGATTCGGTCTTGGGAGGTTTTGGCTTGGCCCTTGTGGTTTTGGGTGGTGGAGTGTTGTATTTTGGAAGAGGAGATGTTGAATGGTTTGTAGAAGTCAGTTTGTGGATTAAAAAGGTATTTTCGGAAAAACTTTATGGATTTTCTTACTTTTGAATTATAAAGAGGAAGCCATGGCTAATCTTCTCAAGCTCTTGGAAATTTAAAATGGAGGAAGAGATTGTAAAATAAAAAGAATGAAACTAAGCGGGTATTTATAGGTTTAGGAAATTATTAAAATACATATAGGAGCTTATATTTAATTATACACATATGCATGGCCATACCTCCCCTTTTTCAAAACCATGCACAACAACCTCCCCCATACTTTCAACTATTCACTTCATGCACTAATGTATTTGTGTTGAAAAGGAGCATATATATATATGTATGTATGTATTTTCATTAATAAAATATTTTCATTTATCCTTATATATATACACACTTAAAAGAGAGAATTTACATGCACATGTACACGTGTATTTATCATGTTAAAATGGTTTAGATTATGTGCATGTATATTTAACATAGTGTCATGACCTTTAAAACAACTTTTAACAAATGAAAAATCGATATTTTGGAATATAACTACCCGTCACATTTTCTATTTTTCTGTGGCCTATATTCGGTAAACAAATTTTAAAAACGATTTTATCGTCATTAATTGCTATTTAAAATAGTTTTTGTTTATTAATAAAAATCCATTTATTTATTATTTAAAATATAATTACATATCCATTTAATTAGGGATTAATTTCTTGATCATTACGATTAAGATGTACATTTCTAGAATGCCATTCAACAATAATTAATTAAGAAGAAATTAATAAAAAGTTAGTACTGCCAAAAATAGAATTTTCACAAATATCAAAACATGGCTATGAAACTTGCACCATTGCATTTGTGGCGATTTTTTACCAATTTTTATATATAAAGTTTTACAATCGGAGTTCAAACGAAAAAGTTGTTTATGTTTAAATATTTCGGATGTAATTAAAGAAATAAATGTAATTAGTTAACATTAAATAAAGTTAATGGTTGCTTAATGTTTAAGTATAAATAATGTCAAATCAGATCATCTAAATATATATATATATATATATATATATATATATATATAACGAATAAAGAGAAATGAATTAACACATAACAAAATAGGCAACTGGTCGACCGCTTGTGTGTAGTGGCTATGAATTGAACCCAAGCTGAATGACCTGGATTTAATACAATATAATCTAACCGGTTGGCAATGATTCGAACCCTTATAAATACAGGCCTAACCTTCACTTTTTATCTTACATTTTCTGAGGCACGGTGACGCTCTACCATTTTGTCTTCTCCAAAAATTCTTAAATCCAAATAAAATCAGCCTATCCATGGCCTTGCCAAAAGGCGGGTTAACAAATAGTAATAATATTCATAAAATGGGATTTTTAAAATGAAAAACAATTTTATAATTAATTGATTCCAGTGGCTCAAAAATAACTAAAAATGTGCATGAGAAGTGTTCAGATGGTAAACGCTTCCCTTAAGTATTTCCTTTCTTGTTATGGAAATATGCAATACCATTGGTAGTACACAGTTCCTTGGTATCATTTTCGAAAAGCATAATGTGAATCATAAGTTGATAAATTAATTAATGATTGTCAATTTTTATCAAAGTGTATTATCTTAATTAATAAGCATAGGTATGCTTTGTTATTTAAAATAAATATTTAAAGTTATTAATGAATGGTTTTGGGTTTGTAGTGAACAATGTTTTAGCAACATTTGTTTTTAAACCCTTAAATGACACTTTGGAAGAAATCTTATGGGTAAGATTTTAATGGTAATAACTAGCATTGGAGTCTTTTATAAAAAGATATAAAATATTATAATTAACATGCTATAAAAAGAGAAGTTCAATATAACAATGTTTTGGTCGTAATTGTTTTAATCTCTTTGATTATATTTTAAAGGTAAGAAAAAACTTGTTAAATATACTCATAACATTTCAATGAGTACATAAATACTATTTAAGTATTAAAACTGGTATAATTAATAGAATATATATAAAGAAAGTTTTAATTAATAAAGGAGTGTTAATTGATAAAGAAATTTTTAACTAAATAAAGAATGTTTTCACATTTGATATTAGCTAAAGGATGTTTATGGTGATTTATCATTTTAATGAATTATTTTGAAAATGAGTTTTCTAGAAACCATTAAGATATGATTAGAAATGTATTATAATAAAATGATATTTATCTTTTGAAAAGAAATGTAAGGAAATATATTTGAAAATAAAAATGTAAAATGATTATGTATAAAGAAGCATCTTTATAAAAAGTTTGAATAACGAATGAAATGTCTTAAAAAATTTCTTTTGGAAGATTAATAAATTGATATGAATTATATGGATTATTTCATCGCACGATTTAATCGAAGATTCAAGTGTAGAGCTCTGACGTGTTTGATACTTATCCGAAAAAAGGTTTACCACTCGATTCTTAACGATGAACATTGATGAGGATTTGTGGTTGGATACTTGATTTTTCTATCATAGTTCAGAGCTATGCAAGGAAATCTAAAGTTCTGATCATAAAGCCTGGTCTGAGTCCGCACTAAAGGATTGGGGGATTAGTGCTAGTTCGAAAGTAAAGTTGTGAATTCGAATAGGAGATCAAATCAAATATTGAGTACGGATGATCTATATACATCGTATATGTGCAAGTCAAAAACTAAATATTTTAGGCAAAATCTTTGGGTTTTTGTTTTGGGTAATTTCAGGGACGAAATTCTTTTAACAGGAGAAGTTTATAACGACTCGCAAATTTATCACTTGAATCAATTATATTTATTTTTAAATTTATTTAAATAAATACTTGATAATACAAATAATATTGTTTAGTATGATAATAAACAATACTAATCTTATTTTGAATAGATATTTGCAAAGATATTTTCCTCGAAATTTAAATCTATAAAATAGCCGAAAACCATTTTATCGATAACTAACTCTATAATCGTAAAACGTCACCCACGAAGCTGGATATTTAAACTTGTTTTTATAATTGAACAAGAATATGAAATAAAAATAATTATTTTATTTTAGGAAGTTAAATGTATTTATGTCATAACCAATAATGGCGTCGTATTTAAATACAGACGTATGAATATAAATTGAGATTTAATGATTTAATAATTATTTTAGTTATTCAAATATTTATTTTAAATCATGATAATTCATTTTAAATAGTTATAAAATTAAAATAATCATTTATAATAGTTTTATAAAGATATATATATATATTTGCTTTGAAAATGTAAGGAAAAATTGATATTGCTTTATTCGTATAATAACAATTGTTGTAAATAATTTTTACTATTAATTTATATTGTTTAATAATTCAAATGTGATCATTTTAATTCATTTAAAATGATAATAAATTTTATTTCATTTTTTTTACTAATATATGTATATTAACCTAAAAGTGAAAATGTGACCGACAATCGGTTTCCCGATTTTCAACGTTTCGATGAACGAAAGTTGTTTTAAATCATTGCAACCTAGTTTTTGTGTTATGTGCATATATACAACATACACATATATACCCTAACATGCATACAAACATATATAAACATACAAATATACATGTAAACACATATAAGAAAAATCTAAGATATTTTATTAAAAATGTAACCCTTAAGCTTCCTAAAGTCAACTAATTTACACAATAAGGACATGCACACGGCCTGGAAGTGAAATGAAGTAATAGAGCACACGGAGGGGGGAGAACCAACGTGTAGAATGGTGTGAAAGAGGTGGTGTGAAAAAGGGGTGTTTGGGTCCATGCAAATTTGGATAGTTTCCTTTTTTTTCCTGTAAATACCACCCCTCTTCTCATAAATTCCTAGCGCATTCCTCATCTTATTTTTCCTTCTTCTTAAGCTTTCTAAGAGCCTCTCTAATGGATTCTTATTCATAGAAAAAAAATATGGAAAAGTAAGGGAAAAATGTTGAGAATAAATGTGAAAAAATATATAATAGTTTATAATACCAATCCACCTCAAAACTAGTTCAAATCGCCTCCTTATCACCACTCAAACCCATGGCCACAACCCACCACCATCTTAGGCCGATTTTTTCATCTTTTCCAGCTTGGGCCATGGCTTTGCTAAGGTCTTGGACTCGATTTCATAAGCTTCGGTGCGACGGTAGTGGGGCTACAGCCAATTTTATATTAGCTCGAAGGGAAAATGAAGATGAGAAACTCTTACTTATATTGTATTCTTGGATAATGATATGATGTTTGCAATGGATATTCAATATGATTTGATCATCAAGTTTGGTTTTTTAATATGAAAATTGAATATATATATATATATATGTATATATATATATATGATAATATACATGCAAGTCATGAAAATACACGTCGATAAGCATAAAGAAAATCAGTTTACTTTATTTAATGAATTGGTGTATATGGAATGTTAAACCTCTTTGAAAAGGTTTTAGAACAAGGTCGTTTTTTTTTATAAACATATGAAAGTTTTTTGGTGAAGTTTGAAAGGTAATTGGAAATTTAGTCAAAAATAGGTGCGTCGCATCACGGCATTTCGCGATTTCGCGCCTTAAATGTCAAAAGAGTATATAGAATGGAACTTAGCTCAGAATTCTTCGAGATAATAATTTTTCGAACTATTATATCCATAGTTTTCAAACAAAGAAAGAAAATCGATATTTAAATAGATTTTGAAATACGAGTAAAACAATTTTTGGAGAAATCATGGCGCTATAGTTCGGAATCCATAAAAGGATTTCTTTGAAATTGACATTTTAAAATTGTTTAAAAATATTAAATAAATTCTAAGAATCTTTTACAAATTTTCTAAAGTGATTTGATTTATAAAAACGAGTTTTCAAATGATAGAATAGTCGTTTTGATCAATATAGCTTAAAAAGCACTTATTACAGCACTTTTCTATAACCTTTGAAATATAGCTCTAAACTTAACAGTTCTCTTCCAAATCTTTTATAAATGTTTTCAAATAAATAATTAAGTGTTTTAATAACGATTTGGGGTTTTTATAAGCTTGTATACAAGAGTTTAAATAAACGATTTAAAGAAAAGCTATGATAAATAAAGTGACTTAATCTTGGCTCTAAAAGGCGACGAGTAGACTGGATTTTTCTATTCATGAGATCTAGATGTGAGGTGCTTAAACTAAGGATATGTGTAGAAGAAACCAGTGTCCTGGATCTCCTGGCATCTTCCCTGGGAAAGGTATAGATAAGGTCAAAATGTCGTAAACGAGTTAAGTATAAAAAGATTAAATTTTTAGAATTTAAATTAAATAAAACTTTGGTTGTGTAAAGATGATCTTCTTACACTTGGTGTTAAAGCCCGAAGATGGAACTCATACTGTTCGTGGAATTTAAAAATAGATTTGACCATTATTCAACCCATAGTACTTGTTGAATACGGGAATTGATATTGAGTAGAATTAGATGATTTCTATAGATTCTACTCACTTAATATTACTAGTTTTGGGATTAACATCCTAGATAACATGGTTTTAACTCAGTTAGAATTATAAGCTTTGAATTTAGTAATTTTTTTAAGATCTAAATGAAATGATTTGGAAATATTTTCCTAAGTGGAAATGAAAGAAGTGATTTAGAATTATTCCAAAGTTTAAAAAAGTTTTTAAGTAATCAAAGGAGATGATAAGAGAGGTTTAATGATTCCGTATATACCGAAAAGAAGTGTTTTAAAGTTATATATCTCTAAATATTTTTTTTGATAAAAATAATGAATAAATCAAATAGTATTCACCCATCTACTTATCCTCTTTTATCGATGATTGGTTCGAAGGAGCAAGGATCGGATTTGCTTGATCAGTTCAATATGATCGGGGATTTTCACTTCTTGTTACATAGAGAATGGATGACTCTTACTCCTACATGTCCCTAGTGATAAAGGATTGGTAGGTAGTCGAGAGGCTAGCCATAAAAGAAAATTCAAGGTACCGGTGTGTGCTATGGTGTGGTGTATCCACTGACGGATGGCTAGAAAGCCTACGTTCATCACGTTTGGCATCAAAGCGCAAGGTTAAGCGAAAACCTTGGGTTTGGTCGGGTAAAGCCTCATCAGAGATATGGTTAGTAATACCTCTAATGAGAAACTCATTAGAGATAGGTTTAGTAACACCCTAGAATGAGTTTGAGTATATATAAGTGCGTATATTATGATAATATATACAAATGATTTTGGTTTTGAAGATTTGTAAATGAAATAATTTTACTAAGGATTATATTTGAATATTTTTAATATTTTTCAAGTAATATAGTTATTTGATTAAGAAAAGGATAACACTCGGTTAATTTTATTAATTGATGGGTTGTTTAACATAAAAGTTATGTTCGAGCACCTCGTGATTTTAATTTCGAAATTTGACTATGATGTGTTCGGTAAATAATAATATTGGTTTAAGATCAAAAGGAATTTAATTAAGATAAATAAATCTTATACGTATGTTTTATATAAGGGATTTATAAAATGAATTTATAAAACGTGCTTTATAAAGGAATTTTTGAGAACTTAAATTTCAGCATTTTTGAAAGGAATTTCAAATGATTTTTGGAAAATGAACAATAATAAAAAAAATTTAAAATATGATTTTGAAAAAAAAAAGCAATCCTATAATTAATTGATTTGAGTGGCTTAAAAGTAACTAAAAATTGGGCAGGAGAGGTGTTCGGATGGTAAATACTTCTCTTAGATATTCCCTGTTTTAAAGGAAATATGTGATACTATTGGTAGTACCCAGTTCCTTGGTACCATTTTTGAGTTACTCGATGGATATAATTTTCTAATGTGAAAAGGCATAATGTGCATCATTAGTTGATAAATTAATTGATGATTGTTAATTTTATCAAAGTGTACTATCTTAATTAATAGGCATGGGTATGCTTTGATCTTTAAAATAAATATTTAAAGTTATTAATGAATGGTTTTAGGTTTGTAGTAAATGATGTTTTAGCAACATTTGTTTTTAAACTATTGAATGACTCTTTGGAAGAAATATTATAGGTATATTTATATCTTTAATTATGAGATTTTAAAGATAATAAAACACATTGGAGTCTTTTATAAATAGATAGAAAATATTATAATTTACACGTTATAAAAAGAGAAGTTCATTATAACAATGTTTTAGTATGAATTGTTTTAACCTCTTTGATTATATTTTAATGGTAAGAATAAAAAAACTTATTGAATATACTCATAACATTTTAATAAGTATATAAATACTTTTAAATATTGAAACTGGTATATATATATATATATATATAAATATAAGGAAGTTTTAATTAATAAAGGATTGTTAGTTGATAAAGAAAGTTTTAACTAAATAAAGAATGCTTTCACATTTGATATTAGCTAAAGGAAGTTTATGGTGATTTATTAATTTAATGAATTATTTTAAAAATGAGTTTTCCCAAAACCATTTAGATATGTTTAGAAATGCACTGTGATAAAAAGATATTTATCTTTTGAAAAGAAATGTGATTTATAATAGAAATATATGGAAATAAAAATGAAAAATGGTCATGCATAAAGAAGTAACTTTATAAATAGTTTGAATAAAGAATGAAATGTTTTAAGAAATGTTTTCAACAATTTTTTTTATGAAATTTTAATAAATTCATATGAAGTATATGGATTATTTCGTTGCACGATTTAATCTAAGATTCAAGTGTGGAACTTTGACGTGTTTGACACTTATTCGAAAAAGGACATGTCACTTGATTCGTAAGGACGAACATTGATGAGGGTTTGTGGTTGAATACTTGACTTTTCTATCATGGTTGAGAACTATGCAAGGAAAACTAAAGTTTTAACCAGAGAGCCTGGTCAGAGTCTGCACTAAAGGATCGGGGGATCAATTCTTGTTTGGAAGTAAAGTTGTGAATTCGAATGGAAGGTCAAATCAGATATTGCGTACGGATGATCTACATACATCTTACGAGTGTCAATCTAAAAATAAATATTTTGGGCAAAACCTTTGGGATTTTGTTTTGGGTAATTTTGATGACAAATTTCTTTTAAGAGGGAAAGTCTGTAACGACGTGCAAATTTATCGCTTTAAAAATTGTATTTACTTTTAAATTTATTCAAATAAAAGCTTGATAATAAAAATAATATTGTTTTGAGTGATAATAAGTAATAGTAATTTCATTTTGAATAGATATTTACAAAAGTATTTTTCTCGAAATTTAAATTGATAAAATGCCCAAAACTAATTTATTGATAACCAGCTCTATAATCGTAAAATGTTGCGCACGAAGCTGGATATGTAAATTTATTTTTGTAGTTGGACAAGAATATGAAATTAAATTAATTATTTTATTTTTGGAAGTTAAATGTATTTATGCCATCGCCAATAACGGCATCGTATTTAAATATAGATACATAAATTTAAATTGAGATTTAATGATTTTATAATTATTTTAATTATTCAACTTATTATTTTAGATGATGATAATTCGTTTGAATAGTTATAAAGTGAAAATAAATCATTTATAATAGTTTTTATAAGATATATATTTGATTTGAAAATATATATCATTTTGTCAGTATAATAGCAATTATTATAAATAACTTTTAATATTAGTTTATATAGTTTTGTAATTTAAAAGTGATTTCTTTAATTCATTTAAAATGATAGTAAATTTGATTTCAAATTTTGTTTACAAATATATATATATATATATATATATATATATATATATATATTAACTAAGAAGTGAAAATGTGATCGATAATCGATTATTCTGATTTTCAACGGTTTGATGAACGAAGTTGTTTTAAATCGTTGCAACCTTATTTTTTTGTCATATGCACATATACAACATACACATACATATTCTAACACGCACAAGAACATTTATAAACATACTAATATACATGTAAACATATATAAGAAAAATCTTAGATCTTTTATAAAAAACTTAACCCTTAAGCTTCCTAAAGTTAATTATCTTACACAATAAGGACATGCAAATGGCTTGGACATGAAATGAAGTAATGGGGGCACATTGAAGGGGGAGAACCAATGTGTAGAATGATGTGAAAGCGGGGGTGTGGGCAAGGGGTGTTTTGGTCCAGTATATTTAGATACTTTTCATATATTTTTTCCTATAAAAACTACCCCTCTTCTCTTAAACTCCTAAAACATTCTTCATCTTCTTTTCCCTTCTTCCTAATCTTTCTAAGATCCTCTCAAATGGCTTCTTATTCATAGAAAAATTATAGAAAATTTAGGGGGAAATGTTGAAAATAAAAGAGAAAAATATATATGCAATAGTTCAAAATATCAATCCACTTCAAAATAGTAAAATCACCTCCTTATCACCACTCAAACCCATGGCCACAACCCACCACAATCTTAGGCCGAGAGTTCCACCTTTTCTAGCTTGGGCCATGGCCTTCCTAAAGTCTTGGACTAGATTCCATAAGCATCGGTGCGACGGTAGTGGAGCTATAGCCAATTTTATATTAGCTTGAAGGGAAAATGAAGGTCAGAAACTCTTACTTATATTATATTCTTGAATGATGATATGATATTTTCAATCAATGTTTAATATGCTTTGATCATCAAGTTTGGTTGTTCAATATGAATATTGAATATATATGCAAATCGCGAAAATGTTGATAAGCATAAAGAAAATCACTTTCCTTTATTTAATGAATTGGTGTATATGGAATGTTAAACCTATTTAAAAAGGTTTAAAAATAAGGTTGAAATGTTTTATAAACATATGAAAGTGTTTTGGTGAAGTTTGAAAGGTAATTGAAAATTTAATCAAAAATAAGCGCGTCGCGTAACGGTAGTTCGCGATTTCGGCCTTAAAAGTCAAACGAGTATATAGAATGGAATTTAGCTTCGAATTCCTCGAGATAAGAATTTTCCGAACTATTATATCAATTTTTTTCAAATTAAAAATAAATTTAAGATTTTGATTAGTAGATTTTGAAATATGAGTAAAACAAGTTTTTGGAAAAATTGCTGTTCTGTAGTTCGGAATCCATAAAAGGATTTTTTGAAATTGATATTTTGAAATTATATAAAAAAATGAAATAAATTCTAAAAATTTTCTAAAATGTTTTAAAAGTGGTTTGAGTTATAAAAATGAATATCTAAATGATAGAAAAGTAACTTTGATCAATATAGCTTTAAAAGCTGTTTGTGGAGCACTTTCCGCAGAACTTTCTATAACCTTTGAAATATAGCTTTAAACTTAACATTTATCTTTCAGATATATTATGAATGTTTTCAAATGAATAATTAAGTGTTTAATAATGATTTGTGATTTTTATAAGTTTATTTATAATTGTTTAAATAAACAATTTAAAGAAAGGTATTATAAATAAAGTGATTTAATTTTGGTTCTAAAAGCTGACGAGTAGACTGATTTTTCTACTCGTAAGATTCGGATGTGAAGTGCTTAACTAAGGAGATGTTCAGCAGCAACCAGTGCCCTGTCTCACTTGGCCTCTTCCCTGGGCGAGGGATAGATAAGTTTAAAATATCGAAAATGAGTCAAGTATAAAAAGATTAATTTTTCCAAATTTAAACTAAATACAACTTTAATTGTATAGAGATGATCTTCTTATATTCGGTGTTAAAGCCCAAAGAGGGAACTCATACTATTCATGAAATTTAAAAGGTGATTTCGCCGTTATTCCGTCCATGGTACTTGTTGAATATGAAAATTGATATTAAGTAGAACTAGATGATAGATTATGCTCTCTTAATATTTATTAGTTTTGGGATTAACATCCTAGATAACATGGTTTTAACCCAGTCAGAATTATGAGTTTTGAAATAAGAAATCTTTGTTAAGATTTAAATGAAATGATTTGGAAATATTTTCCTAAGTGGAAAAGAAAGAAGTGGTTTAGAATTATTCCAAAGTTTAAAAAGGGTTTTAATTAATTCAAGGATTTGATAAGAGAGGTTTAATGATCCCATATATAACAGAAAGAAGTGTTTTAAAGTTATATATCTCTAAAATATATTTTTTAATAAAAAGAATGAATAAATCAAATATTACTTACCTATCTACTTGACCTCTTTTATCGATGATTGGTTTGAAGGAACGGGGATCAGATTGAGTGATTCTTATCCGAAAACAACTTCAAACCAATGTACGCTTTCGAAAAATGAAGATCTAATTAAGAAAATGGAGGATGTAGACTGAAGATCTTCGAGGTGGATGGACTGTCAGTTGATAATTCTGGTTAGCACCCAAATACTAAAGTAGCAGTGGTCCGTTCATTTCTGAAACTCTTTGGGTTGTAAGAACTTCTTGGTACTAATCCTAAGGGTAACTCCTAATAGGATGTGGTAGGAAATTGCCTTCGGTTTGTCCTATTCCTGGACAACTTGTATGGTCAGATTTCTGACATTGCACTTCTAGTTACATAAATCAATCTCTATGAACGTATTATCTATTTTATGGTGGAGAAGGAAACTTTCTTAGCTTAACACCCTTTCCTGAGACGTATAAGCTCGGCAGTTATATGTTTGTTGTAACGACCCACTTTTTTGGACGGTTTAAATCGACAATAAACCACACATGTCAACTCAAACCATTCAAAAGGGAGGATTGTTAATGGGGTAAATAAGAAAACAAGAGAAAAGACGGAAAAACAAAACACAAAATCTCACAGTGGAATGACTAAATATAATAATCAAATAACAGTTCATGAAGCTGTTTACAAATAACATTTGATTGCACTTTTACAATATATCGGGTTATACATACAGCAGAAATAAATAAATAATACTTGGAACAACATAATATAGTGGAATAATAATTATAATATAATACTAAACTCCGCCTTTGTCCTCCAAAAATATAGTCTTTATTGTTGAAAAGCTCAAGCTGACCCGAGCGTAATGAAAGACAAATCACTCGAGTCAGAATTAAAAGATCTTATGTAAGTTAAATCAACATAAATAAATATGAGTGTAACGGCTTCAGAGATGTTTATGTAATTTTACATGTCCTATCCAGTGTATAACGTGCGTGCAATAACTTAGGAGATGTTTCGGATTTCCAACTCCTAAGGGTCCGTTAAACTATTTATATGTAGTAATATATGCTATATATATAATGTCTATCAACAAAGCAAAGTATTAAAATAGCGTTAAGGCGTTACCCATATCCCTCATAACACATTTTATAAATGCCATAGTCTATATAGTACTATAAACTCCACCAAACCGGTAGGCTATCAGGGAGCACTCCATAGGTACGACACAAACCAAAATCGTATTGGGCTCGATAAGGCATATGACAAGGCATGCGAGGCAATGCTCAGGGTAGGATTCTATCGTTTTGCAATCTCGGACTGGTGGTAATGAGTAGCAGCTACTATCACCCATCTCGGAACACATTCCCATAATCAAATCGAAGAGTGGCCACCAATTAGTCACAAAGTAACAGATATGGTATCGAAGAAATGTGCTCGATTGGAAGAGCAACCTCACTTGGGCCGGTATAGCTCCTGTTTTAGTCATATCAAGCTTACCCACGGGGGTCTGGGCTGCATTCATACCTCATACAGTAGCATTCGCCAAACCATCCTACTTCGTTCTAGATTCTCCACCACGTGCACAGTTGTTAAAGTGGTTTCAAAATTGGCAGAGAGTATGACAATATCCAACCCCGTTTTCTTTAACAACCAACCGTTACATTTTTCACACCGTGGTCATTTTATAAAACATTTTTAATAATAAATCCAGAAATAAATTTATACCTTCATATCAATATATCCATATACTTATTCCAAATGTATAAATATATTCATAAATACCGAGGAAGATTTCTTTCAATCAATTTTGAAATAATTTATAAATCTCTCTTAAACCATTTATAAACTATTTATATGCTTTAAAACCATTTATAAAGTTATTTATAAATTCTAAAACAGTTTACAACTCTTCACCTTTAAACTAGTTCCTTTTATAAACCTTTATAAAAATCCTTTAAAACCTTTTTAACTCCTTTATAAAGCTATTAAAAAATCCTATATAAAAATCCTTTTAACAAAATCCAATATAAAAACTCTACAACCTTTACAAATTCTTTATAAAACCTCTTACAATTTTTATTTATTAAATTTATTATAAAAATCTATATTTATTATATAAATTAAAACTGTATTTATTATATTTAATTAAATTTAAATTATATATATTAAAATTATATTAAATATTTTATTAAACTAAAAATTAAACTACTTAAATTATATATTTAAAAACTAAATAAAATTATAAGTTAAAATCTTAAATTTACATTTAAAACCATATATTAACTTATAATTTGAACTTTAAAACATGTAAATAAATTATATTCCAAATATAAAATTTTAAAAATAATACTTTTGCACCAAAATTGGACACAAACACCCAATTACCTATGAAAGCACCAAATCATAGTCACACATCACAGATAACAAGTTTGTAGAGGATAAAATGTGAAGAACGCTCAGAAAATTCAAAGGAAAACAGTAGAAAGACACGATTTATAGTGGTTCGGCGTTGTTATCTACATCCACTCTAAAGGATTGCTACTTTATTGATCTTTGTTTGTTGGTTACAATGAGTTACAACAAGTAACAACAGTAAATTTCGAGTACAACAGTGGTCTTGGAGTGCAAAAGTAATCTTGGCAGGGTCTGAACGTAGAAGAGTCAAAAGTCCCTTTTCCGTTGGCTCTAAAATGCCATTTATAAGCGTAGACTACAAATTTCTCGCTCAGACCTTAGGAGATCCCTTCTGGCACATGAGTGCGCCCGCACGACCGATCCCAAGTCATCTACATTCGGTCAGTGATCGATACGAACAAATTTCATATCGATCAAGATTTGACCCAATTGAGTCTAAATTTAGCATGAACATTCTATAGGTTGTATGCAAGTTCTTGTGAGAATTTGGTGGCATTTGGACTTGTAGATTATGATTTATGATCGATGAAAGTTTGGATTTTTCGATGGCCATTTAGTTCGTATCACTCTCTTCGTATCGATCGAGCAAGTGCCTAGTAATTGATGTGGCGCTAACTTTTTGGATCGATCCATGCTTTATGCCGAATCGACCGAATCTTCTCTATATATGCGCCTCATTCGTATCGACCCATATGAGCTCTGTTCGTATCGATTGTTATTTCTCTATTTCGTATAGATTAATATTAAGTGCATTTTGTACTTGTTCATCATGTTATGTTCGCATCGATTTCTAGTCGATCGATATGAGTGCAGAGTGTATTAATTGATCGATATGAAATAGTGGCTTTTGTATGGCTTCGATGGATACAAAGTTGACACAGGTTGATCGATATGAACAGAATGAGCAGAGATGATGGATACGAAGCGGCATAAGGAAAGATGGATGCAAAAAGGGTGATACCAAGTTGATCGATACGAACAGGGAGGTGCGAAGTTGATGGATACGAAGTGAGGCTTGTTCATCAATGGATACAAAATGAGGCTATCTCCTTTGCTTACATCGATCATATCTTGAGCATATGATCCCAGATTGACTCGAAATTTGGAATGTCGGCTTTCACAGCTTTGCTTGTCGTGTCTTGTTAATTGTAGCTCGATCTAGGCTCGGTCAAAATTCCCCGACATCCATAGCTGACCAGTTCATAACTGGTAATCCAGGAGAACCACCTTTGGTATT
Organism: Allium cepa; assembly: GCA_030765085.1. NCBI lineage: Eukaryota > Viridiplantae > Streptophyta > Magnoliopsida > Asparagales > Amaryllidaceae > Allium > Allium cepa. The sequence continues at coordinate 635,633,782 of CM060932.1, read as the reverse complement.
CTGTTAATCTTTTGGTGTCACGGCCTTACCAAAAGGTGGGATAAAACTTGCCCCCAAAACATGCCTTATGGTAACAAGGAGTGTTTTGAATAGCTCTGAATCCGATATCCAAAATCCATATTCCTTCCATTGCCATGCTATCCAATCCAAGTGCCACAGCCATATCCTGATTCATTTCCACGACTGTTCCGAGTCGATGTCCAACTCAAAGGCCTATAACCACAACCTTAGCCAACTCCGTAGCTATCCAAATCCGTCAATCCAGCTTTAATCCATTCATATTCAATAACTAATAACCAAATCCATAACCTTTCTGGGTTGATATCCAAATCTGAGACCGCACCGGGTCCTTTGCCAAATTCAAGAACTCTTCGGGTTTGACTTCAAATCCATAGAGCTCGCTGGATTGCGTGATCCTGTAGATCATGACTCTCCGGTCAAGGGTTTGTAAGTTTCTAGCCCTGGCTCTCTGGCCAAGAACTTTTATTTATTCTCCGGCCTCGGCTCTCCGGCCAATGACTTTGATTTATTCTCCGGAGTCGGCTCTTCGGCCAAGGACTTTTATTTATTCTCCGACCTCGGCTCTCCGGCCAAGGACTTTTTTTTATTCTCTGACCTCGGCTCTCCGGCTGAGGACTTTTATTTATTGTGTTCGAATCCATTCCATCACTGTCCGACAAAGGGACTCGTAACTTGCGATTACTACCTCGTCTCTCCGGTCAGGACCGTAATCGCAAGACCTGTATTATTTATTACATTGATTCGAATTCAATTATTAAAAATAAGAGTTTTTACAGCTAAGGAAAAGCAAGTAAATGTCAATACAACCAAAGAAAGTTGTATGAAAATATAAAGAAAACAGGATTTCATAGACTCGAGCAAACGGTTTGTCATCGTTTCAGAGCATGTCTAGGGACCATCCTCGATCCCATTCATGTGTAAGCGATTTAGCCGTATTACTTCAAGCACTATTACTTATTCGATGCCACAAATTTATTTAGTTGATAACAAGCTAACATTGACTTGATCCAGCGCCATCTTCATTTGAGGTGGGCGATAGCCGCTCCTATTCCACTGTCACAGCTCGATTCCTTACATATTATTATAGATGACCATTCTTTACATTCTCCTCAATGATATCCTTTAAATGCTTGCAGTTGTTCATGTTGTGCCCATCCAGCTCATGGATTAGGCAATGCCTTCCCGATGCCCACTCGTAAGCAGAAGGTTCCCTTCTTCCCGGCCTTCGATAACTGAGGCACCCTCTAGTATCCAAGTAAATCCTTTCCAGAGTTTCATTTATATCTGTGTAAGAAGATAACTTTGACCCCCTCCGCGGCCTTTTCGAAGTGCTACCATTGACATTCACCTTCCTTTTTCCTTTATCATCTTTGACTGGGTCCTCCTTCGGTGGACCTCCACCCCTTAATGCATAAGCTTCGGCCTCTCTCCCTTCTTTATCAGCCTGCACATCTTCTTGCCTCAGAAAACTTTCCGCCTCATAGTAGAACTCCCCAAGATCCCTCGTTGGGTCCCACTCCAATGATATCTTGAAATTTGAATCGTCCGTAATTCCTGAAACAGCTGCCATCAAAACCATTGACGGATCAGGTCGATCCACCGAAGCAACTGCTGCATTGAATCTGGTCAAGAAATCTCTAAGCGATTCTCCCTTCATTGTTTCATCGATGTCAGGGTCATAACATTCTTGGGTCGGACTATGTCGACCCGAAACTGCCTCATAAACCTTTCAATCAGCACCGTCCATGTGCCAATAGAGCCACTTTCCAGCTGTCTGAACCATAGTGCTGCAATATCTACCAAATAAAAAGGGAAATATCGCGCTATAACCTCCTCCAATACCCCCAGTACTTCCATATGCCGTATATACCTCTTTAGATGAACAACAAGATCTGTCCTTCCGCCGTACATCTCAAATGTTGGTAGTTTGAAATCTGGCGGGTTTCTAGTTTGCCTGATTATAGGTGCAAAAGGATTCCTATTCACATCCTCCAAGTCTCTATTCACCAATCCACTTCTTATGGCTCGCTTAACCATATCTGCCAATCTGTCACTGTCACTAAGGTGTAGTCCTTGTACTTTGCCTTCGATCTAGCCCCCGAGTTCACGAGGGAGTTTTGGAATCTGCTCCCTTGAACGGGCATCCATTCCTCTATCAACGCCTTGTTGCACATCTCCGCCTGGTACCCTACCTAGGGTTGGATCAGCATGCTCTGGGTGAATGCCCCATAGATCTGGTGCTGCTCCTGATGGTCCTACTCTATTCTGAATTCTGGTTGCTCCGTGCTCCTGACTCCTATCTCCAGCATCTCCGGCACTTGCGTTCCCTTGACTCTGCATTCTAGTTTGTCCAGCTTGTCGAAGCAGATTTTGCATCATCTCCTCTTGTCTTTTCAGAAGCTCTTCATGCATAGCTCTGATCATCATTTCCATCTTGTCCTGGGTTATGAAAACTGAGGCTTGATTCGCTCTTGAGGAAGCCTCCTGACTTCTTTCATACTGGCATCTTTCTGCTCTAGGTCTCCTTGCAGACTGCCTTGTCATAGCTTTCCAGATCCAAGTCTTTAAGTCTTCAAATCCAAAGTCCAAGCTGTAGAATCCCCGAGTTGAATTCTCTGTGAAAGCACCAAAATGTTTGCACCAAAAATGGACACAAACACCCAATTACCAATGAAAGCACCAAATCATAGTCACAGATCACATATAACAAGTTTATAGGGGATATAATGCAAAGAACGCCTAGAAAATTCAAAGGAAAATAGTAGAAAGACACGATTTATAGTGGTTCGGCGTTGTTGCCTACATCCACTCTAAAGGATTGCTGCTTTAATGATATTTGTTCGCTGGTTACAATGAGTTACAACAGGTTACAATAGTAAATTTAGAGTACAATAGCGGTCTTGGAGTATAAAAGTAATCTTGGCAGAGTTTGGACGTAGAAGAGCCCAAAATCCCTTTTCTGTTGGCTCTAAGATGCTATATATAGGTGTAGACTGCAAATATCTCCCTCAGATCTCGGGAGATCTCTTCTGGCACGTGAGTGGGCCCGCACGATCGATCCCATGTCATCTGCACTCGGTCCATGATGAATACAAATGAATTTCATATCGATCAAGATTTGACCCGATCGAGTTGAAATTTAGCATGAACATTCTTTATGTTGTACGCAAGCTCTTGTGAAAATTTTGTAGCATTTGGACTTGTAGATTGTGAGTTATGATCGATGCAAGTTTGGATTTTTCAATGGCCATTTAATTCGTATCGATCACTCTTCGTATCGCTCTCTTTATCTCGATTGAGCACGTGCCTGCTAGTTAACGTGGTGCTAACTTTGTGGATCGATCCATGCTTTATGCCGAATCGGCCGAATCTTTCCTATGTATGCGCCTCGTTCGTATCGACCCAGATGAGCCCTATTCGTATCGATCTTATTTCTCCATTTCATATCGATCAATATTAAGTGCATTTCACACCGACATCTTGTTCTGTTCGCATCGATCTCTAGCCGATCGATACGAGTGTAGAGCGTGTTAACTGATCGATACGAAATAGCGGCTTTTGTATGGCTTCGATGGATATGAAGTTGACACAGGTTGATCGACACGAACAGAACGAGCGGAGATCATGAATATGAAGTGGCATGAGGAATGATGGATACGAGCAGGACGATGCCAGGTTGATCGACACGAACAAGATGCGCAAAGTAGATGGATATGAAGTGAGGCTTGTTCACCAATAGATACGAAATGAGGCTATCACCTTTGCTTACATTGATCATATCTGGAGCATATGAACCCGGATTGACTCGAAATTTGGAACATCGGCTTACGCAGCTTTGCTTGTCATGTCTTGTCAATTGTAGGTCGATCTGGGCTCCGTCAAAATTCACCGACATCCATAGCTGGCCTGTTCATAACCGGCAATCGAGGGGAACCGCCTTTGGTTTTCTATTAATCTTTTGGTGTCACGGCCTTGCCGTAGTCGTCGAAGTTAAATTAAAGATCAGTGGTATTCGTTCTTGCCATAGTCAAGGAGATTCGCTTTTAAATTCAATTTAAAAGTTCTATTACCTTCTTTCTTATTAATATAAATTTAATAATCCCTTAAGTTATTTTTATCAAGCTTCAAACCCAATATTCAGTGATTTAAACGATTTTCAGTTATTAAATACAACAACTAAATTATCAATAAATCGTTATATTTGAAATCTAATTAATAAATCTTAAAAGTTAACTTTTAAATAATTAAAATCAATTGAATATTCCAGTTTCAAATAACCAAAATTCTGGGTCGTTACATTCCTCCCCTCATAAAAGAATTTCGTCCCCGAAATTGCCAAGGTAGGAAAAATGACCAAAACCCATTAACTTTCACAAAACAAATTAGTTGACACAACTCCTCAAAATCAATTTGTTGAACAACATGATCACCTTTACTAATATCTAAATTCATCCATAGATTTCAAATAATATTATTTAATCAATCATTTTAAATTTAAATCCAAAATCAAATTTTAGTTATTAATATTTTTCTTTAAAAAATTTTAAGTCCTTAAATTTTCGAATTTTTTTGCCAACGTCTCCTTTGCGTGGCTAGATCGGAACAACTATAAATCGCCATTATGGGCTTAAACCAACAAAAGAAAACAAAAGCAAAGTGGATTAATCATAAAACCATTGAATTCAAACAACAATTTAAATACACACATTTTTGTCGACCAAACCAATTTTACTTACAAAATCAAAGCAATCAATTTAGTTTTTGCTTTTATATACTTATATCTTATTTACTAATGATATCCAATCATATTATTCAAATTCATTTAATTTTGCAAATTTCCATTATCCAACACCTACTTTACCTAAGCCCGTACGATGTCCATATATCATTCTTATGCAATATCCAACCCGATTACTCACTCGATCACACAATTCTCTTCCGAACTAGTATCGTTCACACGACCCTCTAATGTGGACTCAGATTTGGTTCCTTGACTAGAAACCATTATTCTCCTTGCATAGCTATATACTATGATAGAGAATCCAGAATCAACAATTAATCCATATTCAGTGCTCGCCGTCGAAAACCGAGTGAAATTCCAACGATGTCGAAATTTTATACTCGTATCTATATCAAATCGTCATGCAAATGAAATAATATACGTACGACTTATGTATTTATTCCAAATTGGTTCTTAGCTACACTCAATTCTCTTATTCACATTTACTACATTTGTATTCACTTATTTACAATCACTATTCAATTGCTTAATTCACATTTCATTATTTACTTAGTATATCCTATCTATACTAATTATCTCTTAAGAATGATTCCATCAAATTTTTCTTGAGTCTGTTATAAAAAAAATTATACAAAAATTCTTATATTTATTACCACTTCACCATTTAAGTCCTTACCCAATTTTAACCAAATCAAATTTCATTTCCTAATTTCAACATTCAACTTTATCCATCCACATTCCAAACCAAATTCAATTAACTAATTAATTTAATTAGTCCGTTCGCTAATTTATTTCAATCTCAATAAATTTCATTTCCAACAATTACTTTATTTACTCCAACTTAGGCTAAAATTTCAACTTCACTTTTTTTAACTTAATTTAAGTTAAATTTCATTCCACGGTTAAATTTAAAATTTTCCCTTCTTGCATTCACATTCAACAAGGTTAAAACATTGCTTTAACTTGCAATTTACAAATTTTATAAGTTATCAAACTTATTTTCTCACGTTTTCAATAAGACAGTTTAAATAAAAATCTTAGAGTTTAAACACCTTGTTCCAAAGTATTTCAAATCAATTTGAAATCTTACACATACATGCACAAATCTCGTGATATATCAAATCTTTCTTTTGAATTTCAAAACCAAAACCAGTTTTACCGAAACAAAATTCCAATTCGTAGCAGTTCCTCTCTTGGAAACTAGAAAATGAACGTCGATGATGCTGAAGTCATCACCGAAATTATTTTCTAGGGACCAAAGTAAGTTAAGTGCATTTATTTCCTTTAAAACTCTTTAAAAATATTTCAAAAGTATTTTCCAATTAATATCTCTATTATTTTCCCAAAACCCTTTGGAAAATAATTTTCAAAATCAACAGGTTTAAATTTCCAAATTTCCAGCCGTAAACCCTCACAATCATTTTTATAACCATATTCATATAATACACTTCAGGAATTTCATTTCAAATTCAATTTATTACTTACATTTACAAATCATATTTTTTATAATTCCATTTTTTCTATATGAAATTATTTCTTAACTTTCAATTATAATCTCACTTTTATTCGATCACAATAACAAACAACGAATGATAATAGTTCAACATTATCATTTTCTAACAACCAAGCACACCATATACAATTATAATGATTTCTAAAAAATTATTCCTTTAGATATTAAATATAATCCGGGTAAAATTATTTCATTTACCCAATTTTGAAACAATACCAAGTCGAGTTGCTCTTTCAAGTGTTTAGAGATCCCTATCAATAAAGTTAATTACTCGTATTGACCGGAATCCATAAGCCACTCAACTGACCAATCAACAAAATATAAAACAATTTTATATCACTAACAAATATGCGCTTATATCTATTAATACACTCAAACTCATTCTAGGGTACTACTGACCCTATCTCTAATGAGTTACCCCATTAAAGCCAAGGTTCTCGCTTAACCTTTGGCTCTGATACCAACTATGACGACCCAAATTTCGAAAATTTTAAATTGACAATAATCCAAACATGTCCAATTAAACATTTCGAAACATAGATAATCAATGGGGTTAATTAAGAAAAATAAGAAAAGAAGAAGGAAATAAACACAGAATATCGCAACAGAATGACAAAATATAATAATCAAATAAACAGTTCATGAAGTTGTCTACTATGCAGTTGATTATAATTTATACAACATTTATCAAAGTTATATTTATACAAAAAAAACAAAATATAATGCAGCAGAAAAACATGATGCTGGGAATAATATTAGTAATAATAATATTCCAAGTCTTCGTCTTCGTCCTCCCATGAAAAATCTTCGATAAGCTGAAAACTCAAGGATGACCCGAGCGTAATGAAAAGGAAAACACTCGAGTCAGGACTAAAATATCCTTATGTAAGTCAAATCAATACGGCATATAACATGAGTGTAATAGCATTAGAGATGTTTATGGGATTTCACATCTTTTATCTAGTGTATAACGTGCATGCAATACCTCAAGAGATGTTACGGGATTTTCCATCTCTTAAGGATCCATCAAAATATTTATATGTAGTAGAATACACTATATATAATGTCTAATCAGTAAAATAAATATTTTTCTTAGCGTTAAGGCTTTACATTAATCCCCCTTAATGCGTTTTTAAGCATTGTTGTATAGTTTTCATTTGACACAACCAGCAACACGCCGGTGGTCAATGATGCGCAGTGATACGACAACGCTAAACTAAAATCGTAGGGGTCGCGTACAAGGATAAAAGTATGAAAAGACACGTGAGGCAATCCCCAAGATAGGATACTACTAGTTTACCCTTTCTGGTTGGCGGTAACCCCTAATGGCCTACTGCATCCAACACTCCTAAATCCGATGGTGCGTACCAAAAAATCACAATGTAAATGATGGTAATACGAAGAAGTGTGTCTGCGAGAGGTGGCTAGGTTCATTGACCAGTACGGCTCTTGTTTTAATCATTTCAAATTGACACAAGTGTCCGGCCAATCCATCATCGTTCCCTTTCTTAAAATCCAGCAAACGACGCCAAATCCAACCACTTTGTTCTGGAGTTTCCTATGCATACACAGTAATAATGTGGTTTCAATATTGATAGAGAGTATGCAAATAAGAGGCCCCGGTCTCTTTAACAACCAAACGTCGTTTTACACACCGGTTGGTACTTTTATACTTCAAAAAATATTCGTACTTGATATCAAACTATCATATTCGCTTCAGAATCAAATCCATTTCAAAATCATCATATTTACTCAAGATATACCATTTCATTTCTAAATCATTTTCGCCTTAATATCCCGATTTTATTTCCAAAATTGTTATGAATTTCAATTTAGGTTATAACTTCATTTTAACCTAATTCGTATTTAAATCCAAGATTTAAATATAAACATCCCATCCTTTTAACCAGTTTGAATTTTTTAGAAAATAGTTTAAATAGTTTTAAAATAGTTAAATAGTTAAAATCGTTTAGTAGAAAATAGTTCGAGTGTTGAAAATGGTTTATATAGTAAAATAGTTTGGAAAATAAAAATAATTTGAATATTTAAAAATCTTTTTAATAGTTTATACTAAAATAATTTATTTGAAAATAGTTTCAAAGTCAAACTAATTCAATTCCAAATTTCCCAATTCAAATAACTTTAAATTTCCATTTCGATTTAATCAATTCCGACTTTAAGTCGAATTTTACTTCGATTCTGAATTAATTTCACTTCCAATTCTAAATTGATTTCACTTCCGATTCAAAATCAATTTCAATTCCGATTCCAAATTAATTTCAATTCCAATTTCAAACTAATTTCAATTTCAATTCTAAATTAATTTCAACTCAATTTCCCAATTTTAACCATTTCAATTTATATCAATTCCAAGTTCGATTTTCAAAATATGATTCAAAACATTTAAATCAAATTTACTTTCAATACCTAATTTAAAGTTCAAACTTTCAAATATAATTCAATCCTGAGCTCAATTTCGAAATATCGTTTTACATCAATTTTACTTAGTAATATTCAAAATTTGAATAAAATTCCAATCCTTTAAATTAAATCAATTTCTGAAATTTAAATCATATTTCGATTATAACTTAAAAATCTCAACTTCAATTATTTAAAACATTTCGTGTACTAAATTTAAATTTCAACATTTCGAGCTCTAGTTCGAAAATAATTAGATTTCCATAAATTCAAATTTATGTTATTAAAAATCAAATCAATCTAAATAATTTCAAATCGAAATCTTAGAATTATTTAATTTAACTAATTCGGTGTCCGTATATAATTTCATATCCTATTGCCAAGTGAATCAATTATTTCAATTTAATTCCAAGGATGGATGTATATCATTTCAATCCAAAATAAATGTCATAGGTGTATATCTTTTCAACATATTTCTTAATTTATTCGAAATAATTCGATTTACAGTTTTATATACTATAAATAATATACAGGATGATAACGGGATATATCAAACATAAATAAACTTCTAAATATCCAAGTATCAATCAATTGGTATTCATCACAATCAATCATCCAAACAGCCAAAATAATTCACAACAGTTTCATAGTTATTAATATCAGGAAATTTAATGGCAGTCAAATTCCAATTTCAAATTTAACCGTCAATTTTAATACCTTCAGTCAATTCATATGTCAATTTCATTTTCAAATAACAGTCAATAAGATTAGATAACTTCATGATTCAATTTTAATGAACATAAAAATATGATAGTACGTTTTGAGTGTTAAAACACTCACCTTTATTTAAAACTGAAAATATTTCAGCTTTAAACAAATACCACTTCGATTCCAAGTTGTAGCCTTCGTCATTACGAAACCAACGCCACTTCTTATGTTTAATTTCGATCTCATAGGAAGATGTTATAGGATTGTAAACATTTGATTTAATTAAAATAATTAATATATTAATTAATTTTTTTTAAATAAATCACGCACCCACTAAGCCCAGCCACGAAGCACCCTACCATAGCCCATGAAACAACCTGACCCAGTATCACCTTTCCCCCCTTTCTTTCTTCCTTTTTCTCTTTTTTTAACAGCCGACCTATGCTAAAACAAATCGATGCAATGCTGTTGCTTCTTCTACTTTCCCCTTTTTCTTTTGCGACTCCAAACTTCAGCGCCGTGCAGGCATGCATGCGTACATGCTTCTAAGTCACCAATGACGCTACCTTGCTCGCCCACACATCGCCCTCCTCCTCCTCTTCTCGATCGTACCAAAATCACTAGCCACCATCATCGAAGTAAAACATGATCTATAGGAGATCGTGTGGCTGTACGAATCGCGCCCTCTAGAGTTGGTCGGACTCTAAAAAATTCGATGCTTAGATGCGATTTTCCATGACAAACTCGAATACAACTTCGAATCGAACAAACACTTCACCATTGACGAAAATTTCCCAGCCCTAGCTCATTTCTTTGCCTTCGACTTGCTGTCGAACTCTAGGAGACCAAGCCTGTGACGACCCGCCTTTCTATATCCCGAAAGACGTATCATTAATAAGAAAGAAAGAGGTAGAAATAGAAAAGAAAAGAAAGAAAGAACAACAACATAATCTCACAGCGGAAACGGAATAAAATATAATACATCACATAATAATTACATAGTTTGCATATATCAGAGTTATACAACATTATACATTTGACAATTTTATATACATCTGTCACTCCATACATCTCAAAATACAACATACTCTAAATAACACAGCGGAACTATATAGATATCTACATACGTCTAGGCTCCTGCTACAGGCTCCTCCAAAACTCAACAATCCAAGAACCTATCACTTGGCTACTCGTAAAAATTTGAGTACCCAAGGATTTATGAAAAACACAAAATATAAACTCCGGGTCAGACATGGGTCTGGTATGAGTAAACGGTTTAAGGTTGTTTAACTTGAAAAACATTTGAAAATAAAGGTATCACGTAAGACTCCCCACACATAAATACGGGTAAGTTTTTACCTTACGCTAACCAAAACATTTCATAGGAAATCCAGTGATATTATAATAGTGTCTAGGGTTTTCAAGTAAATAGAAAATAGCCGAAATTGTTACATTATTAAATTCCAGCTACTAGCTACAAAAGTGGGTAATACAATCAAATCCGAGGGCGCTTATTGGAAATTGGGTTCCATACAATGGCAGGGCTACTGGGGTACCGCCCGTCACAGTACGGGGCCTAGATCACCGTACCGAGGAGTAGGCCCACTCCCCTGCAACACAAGGCCGGAACCATTCCTTACTGAACAATCCCGAACAAGACGACCTCGCAGTTGGCGCGACCAACCGCTCACTAAGCCGAATAAAAAGGGACATCTAGACAGGGGAAAATCTTGTCCTGCTTGGGCATGACCCACCTAACCTTGCTGCACCTCCCCTGTTTTAGCCATTCTCGGTTGATGAGGCTTGAGGCTACGATTACCTTTAGAGAACATATTCTTTAGAATGCTCATCGCCCGCCTGACGATGTGCTGAAAGCATTCAATCCATACAAGTTCGTTACGGGTTCGAACGAAACCGAAGGCATTATCTCGTTACACTCATTTTGGAATCTCCCTCAGAGTTAACGACGACAACCCTTGCATTATAAATCTTTATCTTCACATCAGATTCACGACCTATCGTTAATTTGGATCGATATGGTTTTCAGATGTCCAAATATGGAAACCCGATCCCGGTCTCATCGAAATCCAAAACGTGTCTTTTAAGGCCAAGTTGTTTTTAAGTTTAAAACAATTCAATTATCCATATACACACAGATAGATAATTCACAATATCACAATAGATAATCAACATTATCACCATAAACAGATAATCCATATTATCATCATACTTCAATCAAAGCATACATTTCATATAGCATCATTTATCTCATATTTGAGATCTCAAACCATTCAAAGTAGACAATATCATTCATTCATACATAAGCAATCATATCAACTATAATTAATTTAAAATGAATTAAATTAATTACTTCACCATTATAAATCTTGCTTATATAACTATTAATCAATTAATTTATCATCATCCAATTATTCAATTTAATTTTCCATCCTTGTATAACTACCTTTAATTACATTCAAGTATTATCCTTTAACTTATTTTCCCAAATTAATTATCTTATCCAAATATAGAAATTAACCTTCAATTTACAAACATTACATTACTTCTTAATTACACCAATTAATTACTCTTTAATTTCTTATTATTAATTACATTTATTAATGATTTACTAGTTACATTTTAACTTCATTAACCTGTATTAAATTAATTATCTTAAGTAATTAATCTTCAATTAAACTAAATTTATTAATCACTCCTGATTAATACTATTCAGTAATCAACCACCTTTAATTACTCTATCACATCACTTAATTACATCTCAATTAATTTCCTTTAAATTAATCCCTTGATTAATTGCCCAAAGTAATTATACTCAAATTACTTTCATTATTAAATTATCCTTAGTCAACTGCATCTAGTCATTATCATTAATTACTTCTCCAAGTAATTATACTTATCATATCATCAATAATTATTTAAATTGATTAAACTTAAACGATTCATATTAAACTTCATTAATTACAATAAGTAATTTCCTAGTTACTTAATTATTTAATTATTCTATTTCATGTTATTTAGTTTATTACTTCCTAATCAATTTATTTACCTTAATTAACTTAATTAACTATTCTTTAATCATTAATTAATAAACTTAATTATTAATAGAACTTAATTACCCATTTATTAACTACTAATTACTTAATTTATCACTTTATTAATTCTTAATTAAATTATTTAATCAATTAATCATTAATTTACTTAAGTAGTTAATTTATTTATTACTTATAATCCATCTCTAATTAAAATTAGAAAGTAATTATTTTTATTCACTTCCTGAAATCATCAATTAACATTAATTTTTCAGCTTAACTAACATTTTTAAAAGCCTTCATTGATTCTGGAAATCAATTATGTTAACTAACAACAACTTAATTGTTAATTTACTTTATACTTAATTAAAATAATTACTGGATTATATAATACTTAAACCTTTTGAAAAACGTCGTTAAGTATTAATCAAAAATCATCATAACTTGAATCAAAATCTTAATTAAAACTTGTTAAACATTCATTATGTTCTCGGTACTTAAAATTTTTGAGGAAAACAAATTTGTTTAACTCTAACATTAAAATACATTACTGCAGTTCCAAGGAAACTCGAGCCATTCCTGCAAAAACTCGAGTATAACTCCAAGTACAACACGCTAATTCCCGAGCCTCACTCCCCATACACAAACTTCTTCTTCTCTTTTTTTTTAGTTCCTACAGTTTAAATTTGCTAAGTAAAAAATAGCATCAGCCTTAAAACACGCTCGCAATAACCCGAAGCGACCTACCCAAGCACTCGTGCACGACTCGAGAACTACCACTGACACGACGCCGACTTCCTCCTCCATGCCGTGCACGTGCACGGCGGCACGATAGGCTGTGGCGATCTCCCAAGATCACCAGCAAGTCGCATCTTGCCCCACAATATGAAATCTCAACCCAAAACACCCACAGCAATTTCGAATCAAAATTCGACAGTTTTACCCAAAAATAGCACTCGAGCCAATCCAATAGAATCACCTCGCGATCACCATTCAAGCCACTGAAGTCGCCAAGATTTTGACCACGTCTCGACAACACGACCTTCGACCATCGACCAGAAATTCGTGCACTCGATCGTGTAGAGGAGTTGCACTCGTTTAGTTACAGTCATGACAAAAACTTTGAACAAAAACCCTAAATCAGTCTTGATTCCTTAATTCACTTAATGTATTCCATGCATCTCATCTAGGAATTTTGTTCAGGATCCATCATTAATTGTAGAACCAGTAGTTTAGGGAGATTTGGAAGTCAAGCGGAGTTTGAGTATGGTCAGGAATCCTGTTCGGATTGTTGATTAAGATGAGAGGTAACTCGGGAGTAAGTAGTGAAGCTTGACGAAGTGCAGTGGAGCGAGGGTCCCAGTGATTACACCTAGGAAACTCTGGATAGTTCTATGGAAGTTTATCCGGAATTATGTTCGGATAGCTAGTGTTGCTTGTTAGGATAGACTGTTTGATTGTTTGCTAATGTATAAATGATATGTATGGGTGAATGGTTGGTATAACAGCTTTTAAATTATCTTTGTTTTAAATTTCGGGGACGAAATTCTTTTAAGGGGGAGGAATGTATTGACCCTGGATTTTGGCCCTGTTTATTTTAATAAATATTTAATCTGATTAAAGAAAATGTGAACTGATTATTTTCAAATGAATTTGATTTTGGAAATAATTGCCATTTGTTTATATAAATTTGTATTTTAAATGGAAATTTGATTCTGGAAATTTAAATAAAATCTCTTAATAATATTTACCTTACATAATTGAATTAAAATACTTTACTTTGTTTACATTTAGAAATATACATATGGATGATAATGTTTAAATTTAAAATCTAATTCTAACAAAATAAAATGCAAATGTAAAATACAAATCAAACATATGTATATAATTTAAATAAGTGATAGTAAAGTACAAATAGAAATAAATACAAATATAAGTAAGTAAACCATATTGAATATAACTTAAACATTGATAGTCAAATATAAAATACAAATGTAAAATTTAAAATAAAAATTAATTAGTGAAGATTGCATACAACATAACTTAACAATTTGTAAACAAAGCTAAAATAAGAACAAGGTATAAAAACACAAAGTATAAAGTAAAACAAAATCAAATGTAATGTAAAACCAAACTCAAACATTTGTGTATAAATTATGTAAACTAGAAGTTAACAAAACAAATATCTAAAAGTAACTTCATATACAAACCAAGTGTTGCCTGAAAAATAAATAAGCATAAGGTATAAAAGTTGAACCAGACAAATATTTATATCCAAATTAACTGCATATACTCACTTGCATTCAGTCAGGATATACGGTATAATGCCTGACACAAATTGTTTTGATACAAGTATCTTCAGTTACAAGCATACCTGCAAAGTACATACTTTCATATAAATACCTACATACAACAAATCTCCATTTTGATATGCAAACATATTAGGAAAACAAAACATTTATTTCTATCAACTCAGCCAAACATAATTATGATATATACACTAATCAAGGAACAAGACATTTATTAGCTCTCATCTCAGCCCAGTAATTTGTCAGTTCAAATTATTTCAAATTCTTGCTTTGCTGTAAAAATATTTGATCAACATAATTAAAAAAAAGTTAGATAAGTCTAAAAACAAGGCAGGCTTGTATATGTGTACCTGTAAATAATTATGTAAAGCAAGTAATGAAAATTTATGTACTAATAAGATTTAGTGTAGACATTAGGTACATTAGCATTTAATGTTTTATTCTCTCAGCAAAACATTTGGCCGAATTCAAAGATTTTATCAGCCCCATTTGAAAATCTTGCCTGATAAAACAAAAATGAATAGTGTACTAGCAGATAACACCTAACCTGGTTAAACTCCTTTCTATTTATACTTAACTTCTTATCTTCATTTGTCATAACTTAGCAAAACCAGGAATTCATATGAAAACCTGTTATTCTTTTCAAAATTTTAATCTGGAATCAACAAAATTCCAAAGTCTTAAAACACTCCTGATTCAAATATCAAAGCTTTCCCGTTTAAAGCAAATTAGTAGCATCTTGTCTTTGGAAATCAATTAAGTTTAACAGCAAATCAATAAGGAACTTTCAGTGATTCAATTGCAGTTTTCATCATCTCAGTTTATGTTTTGTTCTGGAATTTTACTGGTGAGTAAACATTTTTTTAAGTTTTAAGTTAATTAAAATCAATTCAAACTCCATTGATAATTTGGATTGTGTATGCTAAGCTTGTATATGGTTGAGTGATGTTCTGTGTTTTCCTGTAGTTGGTACTAGTTTCATATATTGTGCAAAATCTCAAATTATCCTTTAAGATTTAGAATGCAAGGGTTGTCGTCGTTAACTCTGAGGGAGATTCCAAAATGAGTGTAACGAGATAATGCCTTCGGTTTCGTTCGAACCCGTAACGAACTTGTATGGATTGAATGCTTTCAGCACATCGTCAGGCGGGCGATGAGCATTCTAAGGAATATGTTCTCTAAAGGTAATCGTAGCCCCAAGCCTCATCAACTGGGAATTGCTAAAACAAGGGAGGTGCAGCAAGGTTAGCTCGGTCATGCCCAAGCAGGACAAGATTTTCCCCTGTCTAGATGTCCCTTTTTATTCGGCTTAGTGAGCGGTTGGTCGCGCCAACTGCAGGGTTATCTTGTTCGGGACTGTTCAGTAAGGAATGGTTCCGGCCTTGTGTTGCAGGGGAGCGGGCGTACTCCTCGGTACGGTGATCTAGGCCCCATACTGTGACGGGTGGTACCCCAGTAGCCCTGCCATTGTATGGAACCCAATTTCCAATAAGCGCCCTCGGATTTGATTGTATTGCCCACTTTTGTGTCTAGTAGCTGGAATTTAATAATGTAACAATTTCGGCTATTTTCTATTTACTTGAAAACCCTAGACACTATTATAATATCACTGGATTTCCTATGAAATGTTTTGGTTAGCGTAAGGTAAAAACTTACCCGTATTTATGTGTGGGGAGTCTTACGAGATACCTTTACTTTCAAATGTTTTTCAAGTTAAACAACCTTAAACCGTTTACTCATACCAGACCCATGTCTGACCCGGAGTTTATATTTTGTGTTTTTCATAAACTCTTGGGTACTCAAATTTTTACGAGTAGCCAAGTGATAGGTTCTTGGATTGTTGAGTTTTGGAGGAGCCTGGAGTAGGAGCCCAGACGTATGTAGATATCTATATAGTTCCGCTGTGTTAGTTAGAGTACGTTGTATTTTGAGATGT
This sequence comes from Allium cepa, assembly GCA_030765085.1. NCBI lineage: Eukaryota > Viridiplantae > Streptophyta > Magnoliopsida > Asparagales > Amaryllidaceae > Allium > Allium cepa. The sequence continues at coordinate 635,617,086 of CM060932.1, read as the reverse complement.
ATGTAGTGATATATGTATATAAAATTGTCAAATGTATAATATTGTATAACTCTGATATATGCAAAGTATGTAATTATTATGTGATGTATTATATTTTATTCCGTTTCCGCTATGAGATTCTGTTGTTGTAGTTCTTTCTTTCTTTTCTTTTCTATTTCTACCTCTTTCTTTCTTATTGATGATACGTCTTTCGGGATATAGAAAGGCGGGTCGTCACAGTTGGTATCAGAGCTGAAAGGTTAAGTGAGAACCTTGGCTCTAGTGGGGATTTCTCATTAAAGATAGAGTCAGTAGTACTCTAGAATGAGTCCGAGCATATTAATAGATATGAGCGCGTATTTGTTAGTGAATATAAAATGGTTTTATATTATGTTGATTGATTTATTGAGTGGAATATGAACCTTCGTCAGTGCAGTCTGCACAACTGTACCGAAGGGGTTTCTAAACACTTGAATAGAACAATTCGACACAATATTGTTTTCAAAGATGGGTGAATTAAATAGTTTCACCCAAAATATATTTTGATATATAAAAAAATAAGGTTGTAAATAAAATGATGAAGTAAATCAAATTTAGAGTGTGAATAAATTGGATTGGGAAATTTAATAGAAATAAAATTTTGGTTGAGATTAACTTGAGCTTAATAATTGGATTTAAATAAGGATAATTTGATATTTTGCACAATATATGCAACCGGTACCAACTACAGGAGAACACAGAACATCACTCAACCATATACAAGCTGTAGCATGCACAATCCAAATTATCAATGGAGTTTGAATTGATTTTAATTAACTTAAAACTTTAAAAAAAAATGTTTACTCACCAGTAAAATTCCAGAACAAAACATAAACTGAGATGATGAAAACTGCAATTGAATCACTGAAAGCTTTCCTTATTGATTTGCTGTTAAACTTAATTGATTTCCAAAGACAAGATGCTACTAATTTGCTTTAAACTAGAAAGCCTTGATATTTGAATCAGGAGTGTTTTAAGACATTGGAGTTTTGTTGATTCCAGATTAAAATTTTGAAAAGAATAACAGGTTTTCATATGAATTCCTGGTTTTGCTAAGTTATGACAAATGAAGGTAAGAAGTTAAGTATAAATAGAAAGGAGTTTAACCAGGTTAGGTGTTATCTGCTAGTACACTATTCATTTTTGTTTTATCAGGCAAGATTTGCAAATGGGGCTGATAAAATCTTTGAATTCGGCCAAATGTTTTGCTGAGAGAATAAAACACTAAATGCTAATGTACCTAATGTCTACACTTAATCTTATTAGTACATAAATTTTCATTACTTGCTTTACATAATTATTTACAGGTACACATATACAAGCCTGCCTTGTTTCTAGACTTATCTAACTTTTGTTTTAATTATGTTGATCAAATCTTTATTACAGCAAAGCAAGAATTTGAAATAATTTGAACTGACAAATTACTGAGCTGAGATGAGAGCCAATAAATGTCTTGTTCCTTGATTAGTGTATATATCATAATTATGTATGGCTGAGTGGATAGAAATAAATGTTTTGTTTTCCTAATATGTTTGCATATCAAAATCGATATTTGTTGTATGTAGGTATTTATATGAAAGTATGTACTTTGCAGGTATGCTTGTAACTGAAGATACTTGTATCAAAACAATTTGTGTCAGGTATTATACCCTATATACTGACTGAATGCAGGTGAGTATATGCAGTTAATTTGGATATAAATATTTGTCTGGTTCAACTTTTATACCTTATGCTTATTTACTTTGCAGGCAACACTTGGTTTTGTATATGAAGTTACTTTTAGATATTTGTTTTGTTAACTTCTAGTTTACATAATTTATACACAAATGTTTGAGTTTGGTTTTACATTACATTTGATTTTGTTTTACTTTATACTTTGTGTTTTTATACCTTGTTCTTATTTTAGCTTTGTTTACAAATTGTTAAGTTATGTTGTATGCAATCTTAACTAATTAATTCTTATTTTAAATTTTACATTTGTATTTTATATTTGACTATCAATGTTTAAGTTATATTCAATATGGTTTACTTACTTATATTTGTATTTATTTCTATTTGTACTTTACTATCACTTATTTAAATTATATACATATGTTTGACTTATATTTTACATTTATATTTTATTTTGTTAGAATTAGATTTTAAATTTAAACATTATCATCCATATGTATATTTCCAAATGTAAACAAAGTAAAGTATTTTAATTCAATTATGTAAGGTAAATATTATTAAGAGATTTTATTTAAATTTCCAGAATCAAATTTCCTTTTAAAATACAAATTTATATAAACAAATGGCAATTATTTCCAAAGTCAAATTCATTTGAAAATAATCAGTTCACATTTTATTTAATCAGAATAAATATTTATTAAAATAAACAGGGCCAAAATCCAGGGTCGTTACAAAGCCCCAACTTCCAGAAAATCATCCATGCTAAGATCTCAATAAAACTAAAAATTTAGACTTCATTTTATATTTTTTTATCAAGTAAATTTGAGGAATTGATTGATATAGGGAACGACGTAGGCACATGATATAGGGTAGCTGGATTTGAAAAATAGGGCGGCTGAAATGAAGGAATGGAGGCTGATGTGAATATATGGTCAAGTATATATATATATATATATATATATATATATATATTATTTAAATTCGAAAATATCAAGCTATAATTTCCGGATCCGAATCAAGGCATGCTGCCCAGCGTTTCTAATGTGATACCCTTATTTCGAACCTAACGGAACAAGTCTCGAGCCCTAGCTCGATCGTTTGGAGAAGACATATTTTGAAACAAATTATAGTATTAAATTTCCAATATTAATTTTAGCGTGTTTTTGTAACGACCGACCTTTTTGGACGTTTTAAGCAAACACACATGCCAGACTCAAACCATTCAAAAGGGCAGATTATTATGGGGTAAATAAGAAAAAGAGAAGAAATAAAGCAATTACAGAATCTCGCAGCAGAATGACAAAATATAATAATCAAATAACAGTTCATAAAGCTGTTTACAAATAACATTGATTATACTTTTGTAATACAGATCAGAGTTACATAAAACAGGAATAAATAAATAAATGTGGTGGAACAACATGATGTAGTGGAATAAATATAAGAAATAATAATAGTACAAATCTTTGTCTTCGTCCTCCCAAAATTAAATCTTCAACCCTGAAATGCTTAGGCTGACCCGAGCAAATTGAAAAGACAAAACACTCGAGTCAGAACTAAAAGATCTTATGTAAGTTAAATAATTGGTAAATAAATATGAGTGTAACGGCGTCGGAGATGTTTACGAGGTTTGACATCACCTATCTAGTGTCTAACGTAGGTGTAGTGACTTAAGATGTTTGGGATTTACATCTCCTATGGATCCGTTAAACTATTTACTCTGTAGTACAATACGCTATTATAAAATGTCTACAGTAAAGTAAAAGTACCAAAATAGCGTTAAGGCGTTACCCATATCCCCCTTAACACATTTTATATATTCCCATAGTCTATACCGTACCATACGCTCCTCCATGAGGTTTACCCAGAGGGCACTCAATAGGTATGGTACAACAAACTCGTAGAAGGCACGATAAGACATGTGACAAGGCATGTGAGGCAATGCCCAGGGTAGGATTGTACTATTTTGCGGATCCGGACTGGTGGTAACGCATAACATCTACAATCGCCCACCTTGGAACATACTCCCAAATCAAAATCAAGGGGCGGCCACCAAATAAATCACAAGGTAATAGAATGGTATCGAAGAAATGTGCCCGATAGGAGGAATGACCTTGCTTGCCCCAGCATGGCTCCTGTTTTAGCCACATCAAACTGACTCGCTGGAGTTAGGGTCACGTAAATACCTCATACATAATCATTCGGCAAACTATCCTACTTCTTTTCTGGAATCTCCACCACGTACATAGTTGTTAATTGGTTTTCGGTATTGGCAGAGAGTATGACAATATCCGATCTCGGTCTCTTTAACAACCAAACGCTTATTTCACACTGGATGATGCTTTTACATTTCAAAAGTCAATTCGCAATTTATATCAAAATATCATATTCTCAGAACCATATCACTTTCGAAATCATATTCACCTTCAAAATTGTTAGTAAGATAGGTTAATTAATTCCTCTTTTCCAAAGTCATCATATTTACTCAAATATGTCATTTCATAAAAAGGGTATCAATTTCAAATCCCAACTTAGGGTGTATCTTCATCAAAGATTTAAGTACAAATACTTCAACTTTACACAGTCTGAAAGTTTGGAAAATAGTTTAGATAATTATAAATAGTTTTAATAGTTTAAAATAGTTTAAATAGATTAAAATAGGTTAAATAGTAAAAATAGTTTAAATAGATTCAAATTTGATTTAATTAGATTTAAAATGATTTAAAATAGATTAAATAGATTTTATTGGGTTTAATATGTTTTAAATGGATTAATTATATTTTATATTGTTTTAAATTATATTAAATAGATTTTTTGATACATTAAATAAATTTAAAATAGATTAAATAGATTAAAATTATATTAAGTAGATTTAAAATATATTAAATAAATTTAATTAGTTTAGAATATGTAAGAATATATTAAATTGGGTTAAATAGGTTATAATAGATTAAAATAGTTTTGAATTGATTAAATAGTTTAAATTATTTTTAAATAGATTTCAAAGTTATATCCAATCATTTCAAATAACTAATTCCGGTAGACTCATTTAATTTTGTGACTTCAACTTTGAAATTCCAATTTAAATCCTTTGAACCGTTCATTAAATCAATTCCAATTTCAGCGATTGCGTGGGATTATCGAAACTAATTCAGTTTATATAATCAATTTCTATTTCAAAATGCCATTTAACTGAATTCATAATTTAAGGAATTAAAAATCATTTAATTTAACCAATCCGGTGTCCGTACATAATTTTTTACCCTAGGGTCAAGTGGTACGGATGTTTATCATTTCAATCCGTAATTTAAAATTTTACAGTTATATATCATTTCAAACCACAATCCCAAATTAAATAAAAATCCATAAAATCGCCCGAATCTATCATTTCAACCCATAATAATTTTTGCCTAATCTATAGATCATTCGGGTATGTATCATTTCAACCCATAGGGAACTTGCAGTGTTATAACCATTATAAAATACAACATCCAGTCACCCAAATCAACAATCAAACATCCATCACAATTGTCATCCAAATCAATCAATGAACATCAATAGATAACTGATAATCTATAACAGGTATTAAATTGACAATTTGAACTCAATATTAAATTAAACGATGATTAATTGCAATAAAAGTCAAATTTAACCAGAATGAAAATTTAACATACCAAACGACAATCAATAAATTTCTAATCACTTTATAAATTTAATTTAACTAACATAAGATAATCTAGTAGCTGCGAGTGGGTCAAAACACTCACCTTTGAATTTCAAATCGATTTAAAATCCAATTTAGGCCCAAAATTCAAACAGTCTTAGAATCTAAACCGGTTTCATAATGTCTAGAATTTCATACGATCGCAGCGGAACAAACCACGCGTGAATCCAACCTCGTATGAAAATGTTATTACCATAGGAAGTTGTATGATATATAATATAAAATAAATATAATAATAATAATAGTATAAACGCATACGTGTCACCTTCTCCACTTTACAGTTCCGTTCAAACCGAACCCACCATGCCAGCTTTGACCGCCTCATACTCACACCTCCAACCATCAGAAAGTCGCCGCCCGCCACCATTCTCACCGCCTTAATGAGCCGCATTCCCTGGCCCACTCATGAGCACTCTGACCTCCTCATGCCAACACGCTGTCGCTTCCCAGAGTTAGGGTTTCGAACCCTAATCCACATATTCTAATCACCACACACAATTTTATGCCAGGCGACCACTAGCGACGAACTCCTGACGACGAGCTTCACAAAACCTCTATCCCGATTTCGCCGATTAGTGTAGAAATCGAAAACCCATAAATTGGCATTAGGATTCCACGATTTCGTGGCTTTGACCATGAATTCTAGTTGACTCCACTATTTTTCATAGAAATAGACACCAAAAGCAGATTTGTATCTATGAGATCTTTTCATTTTATATTTTTTTGAGTTTGATTTTTCAATTTGATTTTGATTTGCAATTTGAATTTGGAATTGGTTTTGGTTTGTCTGCAATTGGAAAGAGAAAAGTAGATAGAATGTACGTATAGACAAATGGAATAAGAAATAGCTAGGGTTTATAATGGGCTATATACAGGCAGATCAGAAATAGAAATGAATGGTCAAGATTGACTTGAAAGTTAAACGATAAATGACCCGAAAACCCCGTTCTGTCTCCGAAACGAAAATGGGTCATCCCATATATCAAAATAGATGTTTCTGATAATTTGAAACTTAATGGAACAAGTTTCAAGTTCAAATTCCATCATATGAAGAAGTTAGCTTAAAAATCAGTTTATTTCAAATTGATTTCAATTGAATTTCATTAAACTGGTTTCTATGTGTTTCAAGTCCGTACTATCAAATGACAAGTCCGATCACTATAAAACTTAAAATCTTACAATAATTCAATGTTACGGATTCGATGAAACTAGTTTTGTCAAAATCTGAGATAGTGACCAAAGTGGCTAATTTCACGTTAATTAAATAAATTAATATTAAATTAATTATCACTTTTTAATTCAATATTTACAAACTAACAAATTTCATCATTTTTGATTACTAAGACATTTATAATAAATTAAAACAAATTTACTTAAAATTTTAGTGTTAATTATTTTCCAAAATATAGTGTTTATTTTCAACTGCAAATAATCCATTTAATTAAAATTTATTTCCAATAAGCTGATTTAATTTGATTTCTATCTTTATATTCAATCAATTATTACTCTAACTACATAGTTAATATTTGTTTATATCTTATTTCACTAAGATGCTACAATTTCCATCTTTTATTTGTATTAACTACTATCTTTCAATTATATTGATTTTTGTTGATTTTTCATATTAATTAAAATTTGAAATACCAATTAATTAATTTATCTTGGTTTCATATTTTTATTAAATCAAATATTACCTTATGAATAAAATTAACATTTCTATTCATTTTATTATATTCACAATTTTCAGTTATTGTCTTAACTTACGTTAATGTAACATTTAACTACATTTAATTGCAATTGATTAAATATGTTGGTAACAAATAACAATCGTTACCAATACTACATTTAATAACATTTGTAAGTTTATTATTTACAAATAATTTTTATAACTATTACTACCCTACTACTATTATCAATTACAATTAATTACACCTTATTTTACTAATTAATCAACATTTGAATTATCGATTGCTCTTTTAATCCAATTATCCATTAATACATACATTATTATAATTTATTTACAACCTTTATCAATTATAGCTCTTTAATTTTTTTTAGTTAATTAGAATATACAGTAAAGTAGATATCAATTGCCTTAATTTAGTAGTATTACATTTTACGCAATTATATTCTTATTACTTTCATAAAATTTTATTTCTTCCAACATTAAATCATCAATCTTTATTAAATTAACATATTTTAATTATCGAATATTACGGGTTGTTACACTTTCTATCCTTTACGACCAAACGGTAAATCCAATCGTCACGAAATTTGAAATCCGATAATAACACACTATTACGAATCAGATGGAACTGGTTTCGTCAAAATCCAAGACTATGCCCCGGAAGGAAATTTTTATATATTAATTAAAATGATTTTTTTTTTAAATTGAGTAAATCTCTTTTAAATTCAATTTAAAAGTTCTATTGCCTTTTTCTTATTAATGTAAATTTAATAAGCCTTTAAGTTATTTTTATCAAGCTTAAAACCCAATATTCAGTTGCTTAAACGATTTTCAATTATTAAATTCAACAATTAAATTATCAGTAATTCATTATATTAGAAATCTAAGTTATTAAATCTTAAAATCTAACTTTTAAATATTTAAAATCACTTAAATATTTCAATTTTAAATAACCAAAATTCTAGATGGTTACACCCATAGGGGTTTCTTGCCAACAATTATTTATTTACATCTGTATGCTTTTATATTGATGGTTAATTGAAATAAATCCTAATATTCCATGTATTTTGTTATGCGTCGCTAAAGCAATGTCACTATATCGCCATTTATTAATTTTCATCCCCAAAAGTCTATCTTATATTTTTTGAACTTGAGCTTGGGTTTTCACAAAATAGAATGTTAAAAATTATTAATCATTTTGATTAATGGTAATTTAAAATGATTAACCATTTTAACTAATGGTTTTGAAATTAATTAACCAATTTAATTTATGATGTTTAAAATTGGTTTATCTCTTGATTTAAAAGAAATAAGATTTAATTAATCATTTTAAGTAATGATATATGGATATAATTCATTATTGTAACTAATGATATTTTAAAGGCAATTAATTATTTTAAATAGTGATATTCGAATTTATTTAATCATTTTAGTTAATGATGTTTTAAAATTTATTAACCTATTTGGTTAATGATATTGAATTTGATTAAATCATTTTAATTAAAGATTCTAAACTTTTATTAATCATTTTTATTAATGCTTATTTTAAATCTAACTTACTGTTTAACTAATGATATTTGGAATTTAGTTAAACCATTTTAGTTGATGATGTCTTATATTTAAATAATCTTTTTTAACAGATGATGTTTTAATTAAAATTTTTTACTAATGAGTTTTGAATTTATTATCTAATTAATTTATGGTTATTTGAACTCAATTAATTGTTTTAATCAATGGTATTTAAAATTTATTTATTATTTTAATTAATGATGTTTGAGATGAGTTATTCATTTCAACGAATGACTATTTGAATTTAATAAATCTTTTTAATTAATGATATTTGAAGTTAAATAGTTACTTTAATAAAAGTGATTAAAGCAAATTAACTAAAAGTGCATTAAGTTAATTTACCAATTTAATGTTTTAAAGTTAATAAACTGATTTACTAAAAGATTTAAACTTAAATTACTAATGATATAAAAGTGTTTTGAAATAATTAGCTATTTTATTAATGATAAGGGTTTTTTTATTTAAAAGAGATTATAAATGTGATTAGTTATCATTCGGGATAATTAATATTGTCTTAAATCTATAAAGGTATTTAAATTCCTTTATTATCTTTTGGGATAAATATTGTTTTAAATTTATAAATAATGGTTTATAAACGAGAAAAATAATCCTTTAAAAGGAATTAATTATAAATAAAGCTGAGTGTAATTTTTTTGGGTTTATAGTAAATAATATTTTAAGATCATTTGTTTTTTGACCCTTGTTTTAATACACTTAGTATTATAAAACTTGTCTTTTAAAAGAACATTTTTAAAAGTATCTCTTAAAGTGTTTTACCAATACTGTAATATGGAAATCAAGCACAAGTTCAATTTTAAAAGTTAAAATTCGATTTCGGTTATGGAAAAGTAGTTCCATAATTGATATTGCTTATATGAAAAGGATATAGTCCAACTTTTAACACTAAATGTTGGGGTTTGGGCTCCTTTCTATCTTAAAGGTTAAAAATGTCGTTAAGGCAATGCCTAGAGGTAGACTACCTCAACTTTCCTAGCTTCATCTTCCACCGAGAGATAGTACCTGTTTGGAACCGGTGAGTAGTCATAAATATGTGATATTTAATTTCCATATACGATCATCTTAATTATCCCCGATAGTGCTTTATTAATTATCGGATTCAATTTTCTTTATGGTGTATCATTACCTTAAAAATGATTTGCTGCTCTTTGAGCTTTGTTATCCTTCGCCAGAAATGACTAAACCAAATCGTGTGTTTAGGGGGCTAAGTGTAACAACCCGCGTATTTAACGATTTTATATTTAAATATTTTATTTAAATATAGTGTCGTTAGTCGGATTTTTGGTCTGAAATGTTACTTTTTTCAAATGGCCGAATTGGAACTCGAAACCATTTCCATTGATTCCAAAATGGCGTTTGCGATCTTTTTGAGTATAAGCTTTGATATGTTTGGAGTAAGTCGAATTTTGCTATTTGCGAAGTAGGCTTTTGGGTTTGGGTTTCACCCAAACTATTCTATTAACCCAAACTAAGCCCTCTCCTCTCCATTCACTCATTTTCTATTCTAAAACTTAAGTTAAAACTGAAAATGGTGGAAGAGAAGAAGAAATAGAAATTGCAAGCCCTAGTTTACCTTGCAAACTTGAATTCTTGCTCCAAAATCAAAGAGAAGCTATTGGTAAGCCTCCTCTTCATCTTCTCCAACTCTTTCTCCTTCAATTTCAGAAAAATTTCCTAAACCTAACTTAGGAAAATATTTGTTTTGATATTTGATTGAAGCTAGTAGAGTTGAAGTGGAGAGTAGTTAGTCTCCTTCTTGTGTTTGAGCTTCTTCTTCTTTGTTTTGAGATAAAAGGTGAGTTTTGAACTCACATCTACTTCTCTAGATTTCATTGATGTTGGGTATGAATTCCTAGCATTTGTTCATATGCACTTGTTTTCGATTTGGATTGGTTTGGTGAAATTGCCAAATATTGATTTTTGAAGCCAAATCTATGTAAAACCTTATATGGTTGATGCTTATGTTGTTCGGAGTGTTTGGGTGTGTCGTTAAGGTTGGGTAGTCGTTTGACGTAAGCCCATAATCGACACGCATCCGATTGCTTCCGATTTGTTTGGCCATAAATGGCCTAGGTTTCGGAAATGCCTGACCATCAGGTTTCAGACGTCTGAAACCCTATTTCAGACGTCTGAATATTGTTCTGGGGGAATATTTTCATCCTAGATTCAGACATCCAAAATTATATTCCAGACGTCTGAATTGGCTAAATTTCAACCAGAAGGGAAATAGGCAAAATATTGCCTATTTCAGACGTCTGAAAATTTGGGTTCAGACGTATGAATTCTCTTTTGAAAAAGAAATTAATTTCCAGATTCAGACGTCTGAACCACTTCTTTCAGACGTCTGAACCTGCTGTTTTTTTGCCAATTTGCCTTGTTCGTTTAGTTTTCCAAATTTGATCGATGCATATTGATACCTATTTGACCTTGATGATTCCTTTTTGAATTTATTCACGGGTTTTTATAAATGATTTCTTCAAATCGTATTAAAAGTTCGCTTCTCCGATCTATAAATTCTATTTAAAACACACGCACAATTTCGCACTTCGAGCGAAGTGGAAGGGTGATTAAATGGTTGGGCAAAACATGGACCATGAATCTGTGCGTTTGTCCTTTCGATTAATCCCCGACCTATTCAATTGATCGTTTTGACCTTCGGGTTTGGTTTACCGATGATATGAGGTGAACTTTGTACTGCTTTGAGTGTGAAATTGACTAACGGATAGTAAACCGTTTAGTGCGAACGAGTGGTTATGGGACTCACGTTACCACTTTTCGGATTCCTTTTTGAGAGTTATAACACATTCCGCCAGTTAGTGGTGTCCAGTATTGGGCCTCCGGACCTTCACCACTACGGTTTGTTGCCTTCGGGTGTGTTGTCTTCGGGTTTGCACCTTCAGGTTTGTTGCCTTCGGGTATGTTGCCTTCGGGTTTGTACCTTCGGGTTTGTGCCTTTGGGTTTGTTGCCCTATAGTATCGCTTTCGATGTTGGTCGTTATGAGCCGCATGGGTGATATTGGGTTTGGAGTCTTTGGGCTCATGGATCCTTGTTTATACAGTACTGAGCTCGAGCAATTTTCTGATGTTTCATTGATATGTATATTCCCTAGGTTTCGCCCTTCGGTGTTGGTCTTTTTGAGCCGCATGATATGTAGCGATTACCTTGTGGAACTTGTGTTACCTTTATTGGTGTTTGTTATTTGCCTTTATGGCTTTTTTTGGGGATATTCTTATCCTTTGTTTCTATGAGTTGCCGATGATACGAGGCTTGTTATCATATGATTCAACTTCTGATTAGATGATTGTGTTATCTCTTTCAGAGATATTTGTTATACCTTGTAACCTTGCAGGTTTATTGTTGTTCAGTTTGTCTAACTGATTTGTTTAGCTAGACTGACCCGTGTATTTATACTCGGGTCTGACCGAGATGTTTCAGGTTAGGTGCTTTTGGACTTAGCCTATTTTGCTTCCGCATGGACTATTCAGCGTTTTCCTTTTTGTTAAAGCTTTTTGTGTAGTCCTTTTGTTGTAACTCTGATGTATGTATTATTTTGACTAGTCTGTATATTGTGGTTTGCTATACCACTTGACATGTATTATTTTTATACTCTATTGTGTATCAATATATGTGTATATGATGATCTACTGTTCTGTGATGTAGATTACATTTGAGTTGTTATATTCTGTTCTGATAGATCCTTCAACCACCTATGGTTTTGTTTTAAGTATTCATTGGGTATGTCGACCTGCTTGGTATGTCTATTGTCGATGTATTCAATAGATAGTTAGAGCAAGGCTATAGATGGTCGCTCCTATCCAGCCTTATTCTCCGTGTTAGTTGATGGCATTACCCTGTAGTGTACTTGGCTAGCGTGGGTATAGAAGTGGGGCGTCACAGCGTGGTATCAGAGCTGAGGTTCAGAACAAAGTATGATAAACACAGAATAGATGCACATATTCTGGTACATCAAAGTGTATAAGTGATACAAATCTTTGAATCATCATGTCTCTCTATTCCTTTTACCATCATAGGTTAGATAGAATTTGAGGAATACGTCTAGGAATGCATTTTATTCCGTAGTATTCCGTATTGAAGTATCTACGTTGTGATTAATCTTGTTCTTATCTTACTTTCAGCGTAAGGCTGGAAGAGGCAGGGGACGACGTTCGGATGCTGGGCAATCCAGTGGCTCACATTTGGATGGCGTTTATATGTCTGCCGATCAGTTTTTGGAGTTGTTTAGGAGCACTCAGCCTCCTGTTCCTCCTCGAGTGTCTCCACCTCGCAAGTCTGCCTTTGCACGTCAGTGCAGTGATTTTGCTCATCTTGGAGGAAAGCCGTTTAATGGCTCTGAGTCCGTTCTTGAAGTCCAAGCTTGGTTTCGCACGTGCGAGCGTATCTTCTCTCGTATGGATCTCTCTGACCATGATAGAGTTCTTGTAACTTCTAGCTTATTACAAGAGCGTGCTCTTGATTGGTATGAACTTCTTATAGCCGAAATTGATGAGTCTACTCTTTCTTGGACTCAGTTTCGGGAGCGATTTGAACTCAAGTTCGTTCCTGAATCTGAAAAAGTTTTATTGACCAGTCGCTTCCTTGAGTTAAAGCAAGGGAAATCTTCTGTTTCTGAGTATGTTGCATCATTCGAGGCTTTATCTAAGTATGGTCTTGAATTCATTAGCACTTCTTATAAGAAGAATTTGAAGTTTGTCTCTGGTCTTAAGAAATATCTTAAGAAGTCTTTGTTTCTCCAGCTTAAGCTTTCTTTTGAGGAGTTGGTTGATTCTGCGCTTCATCTCGAGACCGTCGAGAAGGAGTGTGATAGTGATGTTGATGTTGAGGTTTCCAAGAACCCCAACAAGAAGCAGTTTCCATTTCAGAAGAGGTCTTTTCCTCCTAAGAAGAAAAAGACTGGTGGTCTTAGCTCTCAGCCTCAGTCTTCTAGAACACCTTTCGTTCGGAAGTGTTTTAATTGTCGTTCTCCTGATCATATTATTCGAGCTTGTCCTAAGCCTCTCTTCTTTCGTTATTGCAAGAAGGAAGGTCATCATGTTTCCACTTGCCCTACTGTTCCGGCTAGTGCCAAGTCTAGCAGGCTATATGTTGCTAAGGCTTCTGAAGGTCCCTCTCAGCCCAAAGGTATATCTTCACCTATTTTGGAAGGTTCTATTTTATTTCATGATCATAGTATACGAGTTCTTTTCGATACGGGTGCTTCACATTCTTTCGTATCGAAAAAGCTCGTTGATGATTTATCTTTGGATGTTTCTTGTTTGGTTACTTCTTTAAGGATTGCGAATCCTATTGGGGGATCCACGACCCTCAGTCTGCTTTGTGATGATATTGAGATTGTTTTATGTGGCTTTTCTTTTCGTGCGAGTCTGCACGTTATTTCTTGTCTGGGATTTGATATGATTTTGGGTATGGACTGGCTAGTGAGATATGATGCCAGGATTATTTGTTCGGAGAGAATTATTTATCTTCGACATCCGGATTCGCCTACGCAGCTATCCCTTGTTCTTCGGGATGTGAATAATTCTGAAATGGCTTTATATTCTCTTGATTCGCGAGATGATGATGATATATCTCGTATTCCTATTGCTTGTGATTTTTCTGATGTTTGGAGCCTGTCTCGGTTTTGCCACCTAAGTGGGAAATTGAGTTCCGCATTGATCTCATTCCAGGCGCGCAGCCAGTTAGTTATCCTCCCACGAGGATGTCTACAAAGGAAAATGAGGAACTCAAGAAGCAGCTTTTAGAGCTTGAGTCCAAGCAGTTGATTCAGTCCAGTTTTTCTCCGTGGGGATCCGCGGTCGTCTTCGTGAAGAAGTCTGATGGAACTCTTAGGCTTTGCATTGATTATCGCAAGCTTAACGAGTTGACCATTAGGAATAGGTATCCATTGCCTAGGATCGATGATATGTTCGATCTATTGAGTGGTGCTAAGGTCTTTTCTCAACTTGACCTTGCCATGGGTTTTCATCAATTACGAGTCGCGGAGGATAGCATACCTCTTACCGCTTTCCGGACTCGTTATGGTTCTTTTGAGTGGCTCGTTATGTCGTTCGGTTTGACGAACGCTCCTGCTTTCTTTGTCGATCTCATGAATTGGGTATTCTGGGAATATTTCGATAAGTTCGTCCTTGTCTTCATTGATGATATCCTTATTTACTCTAAGTCTGAAGCTGAGCATGCTAATCACTTGAGAATTGTCTTGAGTACTCTCCGTCATCATCAGCTTAAATACAAATTCTCCAAGTGCCATTTTTGGGAGAATAAGGTTAAGTTCTTAGGCCATGTTGTATCTTCCGATGACATTTCTGTCGATCCCTCAAAGATCGAAGCCATCCAGCATTGGAAGAGGCCTGAGAATGTGCATGAGATTCGTAGTTTCCTTGGATTGGAGGGTTATTACCGTCGGTTCATTAAGGATTTTTCCCGTGTTGTGCTTCCCCTCACCAGCCTTACTTGGAAAGGCATTCGTTTTATTTGGTCCGACAAGTGTGAAGCTTCCTTTCAGACATTAAAGGAACTTCTCACTAATGCTCCTATTCTTGTGGTTCCCGAAGGGAATCATGATCTTGTTGTCTACACCGATGCTTGTGGTAGTGGTCTCGGTGCTGTTCTTATGTAGAAGGATCGGGTGGTTGCTTATGCTTCTAGGCAACTTCGTCCGAATGAAGTTAGCTATGCCACTCATGATCTTGAGTTAGCCACCATTGTCTTTTCCTTGAAGATTTAGCGACACTATTTATTGGGCGAGCGCTTCATTATTTATACCGATCATAAATCCTTGAAGTACTTGTTCACTCAGAAGGAACTCAATATGAGACACCAACGTTGGCTCGAGTTTCTTGCTTTCTATGACATTGAATACCCCTGGAAAGGGTAATCGTGTTGCTGATGTGCTTAGTCGCAAACATTCAGCTTTATTTCTATGATGCTTGCCGAATGGGATATTCTTGAGACTCTATCTTTTTGGGAAATTCGTGATCCAGTTTGATCTTCTAATTCTCCTATTCTATTATTTAGTTTGGGAGCTCGACCTATTTTGTTGGATCGTATTGCCGATGCTCAGTGGCGTGATCCTGATTGTTGCATCTTATTCAGCTTTGTGAGTGTGGATCCTGTGATGACGCGTTGCGGGATTTCAACATTGATTCTCATGGGTGTCTTCGCAAGAAGGACCGTCTTTTTGTGCCTTCTGATTTTGCACTTAGGCATGACATTCTTGATGATTGTCATCGTTCTAAGTATACCATTCATCCTGGTAGTAGTAAGATGTATGAGGATATGCGTCGTCTTTATTATTGGAAAGGCATGAAGCGCGATGTGGCGAGTTATGTGAGAAATTGCATAACTTGTCAGCGTTTTAAGGCCGAACATCCGCGTCCTTGGGGTCTTCTTCAGCCTCTAGAGATTCCATTGTGGAAATGGGATCAGATTTCTATGGATTTCATTGACGGCCTACCTCGTTCGAGATCGGGCCATTCTAGCATTTGGGTTATTGTTGATCGCCTCACCAAGTCTGCTCATTTTGTTCCTATTAAGTCTAATAGGACTGCTTCGCATTTGACTAGGTTGTATGTCAAGGAAATCGTGAGACTTCACGGTGTTCCTAGTTCTATTGTGAGTGATCGTGATCCTTTATTCATGAGTCATTTTTGAAAGAGTCTTCAGTAAGCTTTGGGAACAAAGCTTAATTTTAGTATAGCTTATCATCCGCGGTCTGACGGACAGACTGAACGGGTGAATCGTATCTTGGAAGATCTTCTCCATATTTCTATTTTTGATTTCGGTGGTAGTTGGGAGGATCATCTACCTCTTGTAGAGTTTTCCTACAATAATAGTTTTCAGTCTAGTATCGATATGGCACCTTTCGAAGCCTTATACGCAAGGCCATGTCGATCACCTTCTTGTTGGTTGGAATCTAGGGAGAAGCTTATTCTTGGTCCAGATTTTCTTCGTGATTCTTCCGAGAAGATTGATCTTATTCGGTTGAGAATGAAAGAGGCACAGAGTCGCCAGAAATCCTACGCGGACAGCCGTAGGAAGCCTCTCGAGTTCTCGATTGGTGATCTTGTTTTTATTCGTGTTTCTCCTTTGAAAGGGGTGATGCGCTTCAGTACGACTGGGAAATTGGCTCCTCGCTTTATAGGACCATTTTATATTACTGAACGTGTTGGACCTGTGGCTTATAGAGTTTCACTTCCAGCTCATTTATCTGGCATTCATGACGTGTTTCACGTCTCTCAGCTTCGGAAGTGTCTTCGGGAATCGAATTCTGTTTTTGATTCTCCTGATTTTCTTGAGCTTGAGATCTCCTCAGACTTATCTATTATACAGCAGCCTATTCGCATACTTGACATGGAGGTGCGACACCTTCGAAACAAGGACGTGCTGCACGTTAAAGTTCAATGGTCCGCTAATCCCAATGACTGTACTTGGAAAACCAGAGAGTTTATTGAGCGATCTTATTCGGGTTTTCTATCTTTGCTTGGGAACGGTGAGTGTATCTTTTCATCTCAAGCTTATTTCCTTTTCTTTTGAATGTTGTATGTATGTATTTGTTACAAGTATCGTCTCTAGGAATTGCGGGGACGCAATTTTGTTAGGAGGGGAGATCTGTAACAACCCGCATATTTAACGATTTTATATTTAAATATTTTATTTAAATATAGTGTCGTTAGTCGGATTTTTGTTCCGAAATGTTACTTTTTGCAAATGGCCGAATGGAACTCGAAACCATTTCCATTGATTCCAAAATGGCGTTTGTGATCTTTTTGAGTATAAGCTTTGATATGTTTGGAGTAAGTCGAATTTTGCTATTTGCTAAGTAGGCTTTTGGGTTTGGGTTTCACCCAAACTTTTCTATTAACCCTAACTCAGCCCTCTCCTCTCCATTCACTCATTTTCTATTCTAAAACTTAAGTTAAAACAGAAAATGGTGGAAGAGAAGAGGAAATAGAAATTGCAAGCCCTAGTTTACCTTGCAAACTTGAATTCTTGCTCCAAAATCAAAGAGAAGCTATTGGTAAGCCTCCTCTTCATCGTCTCCAACTCTTTCTCCTTCAATTTCAGAAAAATTTCCTAAACCTAACTTAGAAAAATATTTGTTTTGATCTTTGATTGAAGCTAGTAGAGTTGAAGTGGAGAGTAGTTAGTCTCCTTCTTGTGTTTGAGCTTCTTCTTCTTTGTTTTGAGATAAAAGGTGAGTTTTGAACTCACATCTACTTCTCTTGATTTCATTGATGTTGGGTATGAATTCCTAGCATTTGTTCAAATGCACTTGTTTTCGATTTGGATTGCTTTGGTGAAATTGCCAAATATTGATTTTTGAAGCCAAATCTATGTAAAACCTTATATGGTTGATGTTTATATTGTTCGGAGTGTTTGGGTGTGTTGTTAAGGTTGGGTAGTCGTTTGACGTAAGCCCATAATCGACACGCATCCGATTGCTTTCGATTTGTTTGACCATAGATGGCCTAGGTTCAGGAAATGCCTGACCGTCAGGTTTCAAACGTCTGAAACCCTATTTCAGACGTCTAAATATTGTTCTGGGGGATATTTTCATCCCAGATTCAGACGACTGAAATTATATTCCAGACGTTTGAATTGGCTAAATTTCAACCAGAAGGGAAAATGTTGCCTATTTCAGACGTCTGAAAAATTGGGTTCAGACGTCTGAATTCTCTTTTGAAAAAGAAATTAATTTCCAGATTCAGACGTCTGAACCACTTCTTTCAGACGTTTGAAGCTGCTGTTTTTTTGCCAATTTGCCTTGTTCGTTTAGTTTTTCAAATTTGATCGATGCATATTGATTCCAATTAGTTGCTTATGCATATTTGACCTTGATGATTCCTTTTTTAATTTTTTCACGGGTTTTTAAAAATGATTTCTTCAAATCATATTAAAAATTCGCTTCTCCGATTTATAAATTCTATTTAAAACACACGCACAATTTCGCACTTCGAGCGAAGTGGAAGGGTGATTAAATGGTTGGGCAAAATACGGACCATGAATCTGTGCGTTTATCCTTCCGATTAATCCCCGACCTATTCAATTGATCATTTTGACCTTCGGGTTTGGTTTACCGATGATATGAGGTGAATTTTGTACTGCTTTGAGTGTGAAATTAACTAACGGATAGTAAACCGTTTAGTGCGAACGAGTGGTTATGGGACTCACGTTACCACTTTTCGGATTCTTTTTTTAGAGTTATGACACATTCCGCCAGTTAGTGGTGTCCAGTACTGGGCCTCCAGACCTTCACCACTACGGTTTGTTGCCTTCGGGTTTGCACCTTCAGGTTTGTTGCCTTCGGGTATGTTGCCTTCGGGTATGTTGCCTTCGGGTATGTTGCCTTCGGGTTTGTACCTTCAAGTTTGTGCCTTCGGGTTTGTTGCCCTATAGTATCGCTTTCGATGTTGGTCGTTATGAGCCGCATGGGTGATATTGGGTTTGGAGTCTTCGGGCTCAAGGATCCTTGTTTATACAGTACTGAGCTCGAGCAATTTTCTGATGTTTCATTGATATGTATATTCCCTAGGTTTCGCCCTTCGGTGTTGGTCTTTTTGAGCCGCATGATATGTAGCGATTACCTTGTGGAACTTGTGTTACCTTCATTGGTATTTGTTATTTGCCTTTATGGCTTGTTTTGGGGATATTCTTATCCTTTGTTTCTATGAGTTGCCGATGATACGAGGCTTGTTATCATATGATTCATCTTCTGATTAGATGATTGTGTTATCTCTTTCAGAGATATTTGTTATACCTTGTAACCTTGCTGGTTTATTGTTGTTCAATTTATCTAACTGATTTGTTTAGCTAGACTGACCCATGTATTTATGCTTGGGTCAGACCGAGATGTTTCAGGTTAGGTGCTTTTGGACTTAGCCTATTTTGCTTCCGCATGGACTATTCAGCTTGATCCTTTTTGTTAAAGCTTTTTGTGTAGTCCTTTTGTTGTAACTCTGATATATGTATTCTTTTGACTCGTCTGTATATTTTGGTTTGCTATACCACTTGACATGTATTATGTTTATACTCTGTTATGTATCAATATATGTGTATATGATGATCTACTGTTCTGTGATGTAGATTACATTTGAGTTGTTATATTCTGTTCTGATAGATCCTTCAACCACCTATGGTTTTGTTTTAAGTATTCATTGGGTATGTCGACCTGCTTGGTATGTCTATTGTCGATGTATTCAATAGATAGTTAGAGCAAGGCTATAGATGGTCGCTCCTATCCAGCCTTATTCTCCGTGTTAGTTGACGGCATTACCCTGTAGTATCCTTGGCTAGCGTGGGTATAGAGGTGGGGCATCACCCTAAGTTAAGTTTGGTTTCTCCTGTTAGGGTATTTTCACATCTCATCTAGATTTTTGTGTACCATCACATGACAAACGATTTTGACTTAGACGTGAAATGCTTAGATTATAGGTAAGGATTGTTGGGGACCGGCCTGGAGTTTCTAGGGTTTTCAAGTATATATCTAGAGGTATACTTCTTTTAAGGGGGATGAACCCTCCTAGTTATTTGTTCAAAACCCATGAATCTATTTATCTTTAAATTGCCACGAAAAGAGTGAACCACTCTTGACGGCGTTTATGTATTGATTTTGTCCATTATATCAAGTTTAGACTATTACTTTATTTTGTCCATTCTACCTTAGACCGTTTACTTGTTTTATCCATTCTGTCCAGTTTGGATTTACTCGGGCTATTTTCCTTCTTTCAAGTCTGGTTTTAATTTTATTTATACCCATTATCATTTTGGATATGTTTCTTGATGTTTATTTCTGCTCTTTCCTGTATGGATGTTATTCTTGTGAGGTAAAAACCCATTCCGCGTTAGCGGCCTGGTCTCACAGAACTTTTATACAATCCCCATTATTTGAGTTACTTCAAGCTAGTATTTTCAAACTAATCCAGATGTTATTTTATTCAAAATCCCAGGCCAGACGGAGTAATTTCTTGGGTTGACTTTAGCATTATGAAGATCTTAGGGGTCTGGAGACTCACCTATTGTAGCGTTTAATTTTCCGCTATATTATATAGTATCCCTATTAGCATTTGTAAAGTAAGGATCTTATAGCTATCCGGCTAATAAGGCTTGTTTAACTTTGATATACTTTGTATTTTTGAAGTGACAGTTTTTTTTGGGCAAAGCCAGCGAGGTTGTCTGGACCCCTACCAGATTTATTGCAAACAGAAAATAAAGATTCAAACAAGCTTTGAACCAAGCTAAAAAAAGAAACAATAAAATTACAGGAAAACAAAAGCAAACAACTAGACAGCCCAAGCCTGGATAATGCCAACAGGGTACTGCCTATTGCTCCTCTGAAGTGACAGTTTTTAGTGTCCTTGTTATATTATATATTATCGATTGCACTGTGAGATTTAGATTTTCTCTGTTCTATGTTTATTTTTTTATTTACCCTAATAATTTGCTCTTTTTTGATTGGATGCATGACATTCAAACATAGGGATAGTGTTCAGTATCGAATTTCGATGGTTAAAAAGGTGATTGTTATGACATGGTATCAGAGCGCAAGGTTAAGCGAGAACTTTGGCTTTGGCAGGGTTTGGCTTGTTAGAAATAGGGTAATGACACCCTAGAATGAGTTTGAGAGTATTATATATATATACGAGTTATTAAATCATATTATGTTAACTGGTCTATCGAGTTTTTATGAATTCTGGTCGAGATGTGGGATGCCACGGTATCGATAGGGTTTTCTAAAGACTCGACCAAGGCCAACGGACATGGTTTTGAAAATTTTAAAATTTTGGCAAATTAGATATTTTTCCTAGGATATAATTTTATATATATAAAGGAATAATTCTCAAAACATAATATAGTTATGTAGTGTGTTTGTTTGATTGTGATAATATTTATTCATTATCACTACTTTTTGTTCAGTTATGCTTAATTTGAATATAAAGCATTGACTTTTGTGTGTTAATTGTTAAATTATGCTCAGTTTATTTCAGAGCATTTCTTTAAATCAAACCCTTTGTAAATTAATTTTCATAATTTGACTATAAGATGCTTGAAGAATATGTTAAGTTAAAAATTCACCTTTTACTAATGGTGGGTTAAGGATTAAACTTTAGTAAAAAGTTGTTTAATTTATTCTAATGGTAGGATAAGACATTTAGAGAATAAATATTCGAGATTATTTTATTATAATAAAGCGGAATTATTATAATGTGAAATGCTTTTTATATAATTTAGTTTGTAAAATGTGTTTAAAAATGGTTTTGAATCTAAATCCTGAAATTTTTGAAAATAATTTCAAATGGATTTTTGAGAAATAAAACAATAGTATTTTTGGAAGTGAATAAAGTAAAAATATGTGGGAAGTAAAATTTTAAATGGAATGCATTTTCTTTGGGATAATTAGGAGGAAATTGTTTCGATTAGTTTTGTGGTAATCTGAATAATCTTATAAGTGACGATCAGATATTTTCTTAGACAAACGTTGCGGAGTACTTAGTAAATTATCCTCTTTATTATTGTGCGATCGAAATGAGTTCAAAATCCAAAAAAACCCAAGTAAGTTTTAATAAATAAGTTGTTTGAAGTTATTATATATAAAAATATATGTAGTATGCTTTCAAAGTTGATTTTTAGAAAATTAAAACCAGGTATCTATTTTTTTTGTTCCCTTGGAAAAGGGAATTGTTTTCCGAAAATAAAAGTAAATTTGATAAGAGATTGTTCTGATAAATGAGATTTTATCTTAGATAAGATATAGGAAAATTTACCACAGGTTTAAAATGAGTTAAATTGGGTAAGAAACTTTTGATAAACATTGTTTTATTAAAACCATAACTTTTGTTTAAAACATCTTAGTACTATAAACTACTTGTTGATTGGGTCAACCCATAAATATCTGTCATTTTAATACTCTTAAATGAAGGAGGTTAATAGGTTGACTTAGTTTTAAGAAACCATAATTTGATTCCCATCTAGATCTTTGAAAAAGTAAAATAAATTTTGTATGTACTCTTAGGATATTAAAGAATATTATACAAGCAAATAAAGTGGAAATAAGTTATTGTTTGATATTTTATAAAGAAATGACTCTATAAAATATTTTTAAACTTGGGCGAGAATTTATGAAATAATTCATAAACAATTTTAGTATTGAATAAGATAATAAGTAAAAATGCAGGTGATTTAGATAATAATTTGAGTAAAACTTTAGAATTTCTTTAATGTAGCTAATAAAATAATGAATTTAGAGTATAACTTTCCATTTTGTCCGAGTGAGCGGGATAATCCTCTAAGCAATAACCAAAGGATAATGAGCAAAATGGTACGCTTAGTGGATTATTTATATTTTTGAACAATCAAGAAAATTTTGAACCTAAGTTAAGGTTTGTTTGTTAGTCATTTGACATTTTGAAACAACGTTAAGTGATAGGCTTTTCCTCGTGGAATTTGATGGATTGTTAATGTTATCCTTCACGGAATTTGATTGATTTGATTTGATTGAATAGATTTGATTGCTTGTGTGATTTTATGTACCATTGTTTATAAAATTTAACTTATAGACAAAGGATTTTGCAATTAATGTTATTAGGACCTAAATCCTGGTGATTTTGAAAAAAAACGAAGATTTTGGGGGAAGAAATGATATTTATTCACTCTAATTGATGTTTTTGGAGGAACCGGAATACCGCTAGATGCTCCATGTTGTTTTGATTCTAGATTTTCACCATACTTTATTAGGAGGAATTCCCTCCTTGTCACTTTGATTTTTGATCTTTGATTTTTCTCGTTTGAGAAATATGAAAATAAATTTATGAATTTAAAAACTTGGACATTTAGATCTAAATTTATCATTTGAAAATTATTGAATGCATAGCATATGTTATGGAATATTCTCTGTATTTTGTCGCATATGATTGAGATATGTTTGTTGATTACATGTAGATTTATATCAGACTAGTTTTTGCATGTAGAGTTACATCACATTGCTTTTTTTAGCCTAATTTTTTTTTAGATTTCATAAGTCAGGGTATGCAAAAGATTGCTGTTTGGTTCTTGTGCACCTGCATTTGCATAGTGATAATAAATTACCTGCAAAAATATAAACCAAACGCAAAAAAGTACGTAATAAATTTAGAAAATTTAAATTGGTGTATAATTTTATGCCCCTGATATGGGAGGCCACTTGGCTTTTGCTTTCTTTGTTTGGTTTGGAACCCGTAGAGCCAATTTGTAGTTGCTTCGATTGAGCAACGCAAAGGAGACGCTGGTGAAATTTGTTGAAAACTAAAAAAATTAGGATATTTTTAAGAATTTTGGAAAATATTTTATAATTAAAATTTGATTTTTTAGTTATAATTTGGAATCTATTCCAGATAATTGGTTTTGAAAATTAATACGTTTAATACTCATTTTAATTAATACTTTTAAAGTTAAGGGTTTGGAAACATTTTCTTCGATAGGAATTTCGAGGACGAAACTCATTTAAAGGGAGAGAATGTAATAACCCAAAATTCTAGTCATTTGATTTTAAATGTTTAATTAATTTTAAACATTTAAATAATTTTATGAATTTAATAACTAATAATTCAAACATAGGGAATTTTTAAATATTTGAATTGTGAAATTGAATGTTGAATGAATGGATTTAATAATTTTATTCAACTCCTTTTAATTAATAAATAATATTAGTAAATTCAATTTTTAAATTTATTTAAAAATATAAATAGATCTGATAAATATCGATAATTAAATAAAAAAAACGATATTTAATCCTTGTAATTAATGTTCTGGGCATTGTATCATATTTGATGAAACCAGATTCATTAGATCCGTAATAGTGAATTATAGTATGCCATTGGATTTCACGGTGATCAGACGAATTGTTTGGTCGTTGGAGTTCGAAACGCGTTGAAATTAATATCTGAAATTTAATATAATAACTAAATTTAAAAAGCTATCTTCTGCATATGATAAAATTACAGCCAGGGACTAGTTCCATTATATTCGAAATAAGGGTATAACATATAGAACGCCAGATGACACGTCTCGTTTGGAGTTCGAGAATTTTGGGTATGTAATATTAGAATAAAATAAAATAATATATATATATATATATAATATTTAGCCATTCCTTTCCATACTCCCAAGCATGTCGTGCATACACCTTTCTTTCCATTTAAACCCACGTTTAGCATAGATAAAAAATAGGAGTTCGTCGTTTTCTTTTTTTATAACCATGGCTAATCCAATGGCTTGAATCGCGATGGACTACTGGAGGTCGAGATGGTCTAAGGTCTCAATGTCAGAGTTATGCGATCTGAGGTGGCAAAGATAATGGATGGCGCCATTAGGGTGTCATGGCTCGAGGCGGTGGTAATTTGGCCATGTTAGTCACAATAGAGGGCTCGATTTTGGAACATATTGCGTTGAACGACGGCTCTTGGTGGGTAGGTGCGGCCCTTATGAGGTGATGTAAGGTTTGGGCGAGCTTAGGTGTGAATGCAGCGGTGGCAAGTGGCGTACGGCGGCGATAAAGGTCAATCCGGGTTTCATGTTAGAATGTGAGAGTTCGTAAGGGGAAAATGTTTAATTTAAAGGATAATTAATTTTGAGATAGTTTTAATTTAATTAATTCAGAAATTCATTAATTCATATTTAAATCGTACTTGAACGTGAAGAGTTGCATTGCGATCAGATCGACGAATATTGCGGTATGGAGTTGGATTGAATGAGTTTGGAGCTTGTTGTAATTTAGGCTAAAATCGAACCGCCATTCAGTTTTGGTCCAAATCGGAATGTATCGACGAAAATGAAAATCAATGTAAGTTTAACTCATATTAAATTCTATTATATCATATCTATGATGTTATAAAAAATTTATTGATTGCTTGGATGTTAGTTAAATTGTTTGATTGATTATTTGGTTAAATTTCCATTTGGAAAATGAATGACATATTAATTTGATCATTGTAAACCCATATGATTATATACATATTATCCATTACCATTGTTTTGCAAGGAAAATCTGTAGAGAGATCCTAAGAGGTTTCTTGCCAATAATTATTTATTTACATCCTTATGTTGTTATATTGATGGTTAACAGAAAAAAATCCCGATATTCCATTATATTGATAAATGTCATCATAGCAGTTTCACTATATCGTCATTTATTAATTTTCATCCCTAAAACCGTATCGTATGTTTCTGAACTTGAGCTTGTGTTTTCACCAAATAGAATGTTAAAATTCATTAATAATTTTGATTAATGGTAATTTAAAATAATTAACCATTTTAACTAATGATTTTTAAATTAACAGACCAATTTAATTTATTGTAACGACCTGGATTTTTAACGATTGTTAATTGGGTAATTAACTGGTTTAAATCAAGGAACGTTAATTTTATTAGTCAAACAAATAAAATTTTGATATTGGTAATATCTGAACAAATATAAGTTGATTTAAAAACCATAACAAATGTTGAATTATAAATCTCTGGATGTGGTAAATCCTATAGAAATATATAATATATACTTCACCAATTTAAATAAAGATAGACACCCAAATATATATATATATATATATATATATATACATATATATATAAGCTTTATGATGTGGATAATATATGTATATATATCTATATATATGTATATGTGCCTATGTAAAGTAAAATATGTAAAAGCATAAATGTTAACATAAACACATATATATGATAAATAAGGTTATATATATTATTAACATCATAAATTACTATTATTCATATGTAGATTTTGAATAGAACTATGATTTGAAATTTAAAATAAATATCTTAAAGGAAATTTAGATTTAAAATTTTTTTACATTTTAAACACTAGGTATAAATATATATAGTTAGTAATTAAAGTAGTAATAACTTAAGTTTAAAATGAAATAAGAATAAATAAATAAAAGTTTTATAATATTTCTTTTGTGCTACATGAAATGAATAAAAAGAAAATATAAAATATAAAAACATAGATAATATAAAATGTATGTATATGGACATTTGTAAGCTAGATGAAGACACATGTATACAAATGTCAAATTTGCTCTTTAAATGGATTTATTCATTTAATTGAAAAAAGAAAAGAAAATGATTTAAAGAAGAAAGTTAGGCGCTGTATCTAACTTTTATATACATCTCAATTCCCTTCTTTCTTCTTTCATTTTCTTTCAACAAAACGAAAACCAGAAAATATACTGCCATAAATAAATCCAAACAATCCAACTCAATGGAGATCATCAACAAGGAAGCAAGCAGAGTGTCTCTGTTAAAAAAAAGATGAGTAAGCTTTCTTTTAAAAAATTTAAACTTCCTTATATAAATGTTATATTTAAAAATCAAGTGAAAAGCATCTGGTTTGAATTCATGCCTATATATGGATATGTGGGTGCCAATATATATGTTGCTTTTCCTCTGTTCTTGCTTCTGAAAGGTTCAAAAACTTTTCAAATTTCAAATGCTCTTAATCCAACCAGTTATAGGGTGTGATGTTTGAAGGAAATATGTTTATATGTGAGTATACCTATTTTTAAAATTTATTTCATGAGAGATTTATAAGCAATGTCACCAGATAAAGGTTTACAGTGGGTAATCAATATTTTCAGGAAATTCAATCAGTGTAATTCAAGTTTTCACATATATAACCAGAATTTATGTTCAAAATGATGAATTTAGGTGGCATTCTTTTGATTTTGAGTGGTTGTTAGGATAAAGGGAGTTGGTCGGAATTTGGTCGTTGAGGTATTTCTGGCAACCCCGATGCTTTCGAGCTCAGGGGCTCGGGTCGAAGGAGGCTGAGGTGTGGGCGCTTAAGGGAAAAATGGTGATTGGGATTCTCAAAAGCCGTGGTGACTGGAAGGAGGTGTTGTCGGGTTTAGGCTTCGATTTGGGTCGAGGGAAGTTCATGGCTATTGGCGGTGGTGCGGTGGCATCGAGTTGGATCGAAGGTGGGTGAAAGGTTAGAGGAGACTCAAGCGCAGCTGTTGGCAAGGTGGCGTGGCATCTGGTGATCAGAGATGGTGGCGCGAGGTGGTGCCAGGGTGGGATTTTCAGGTAAGGTAAAGGCTTTCTTTCTTGTTTTCGATTTGAGTATTTTCAAGGAGTTTCGGGTGGCCAGGGGGAACGAGGAGGTTGAGGAGGACTTCATGGAGGTGCCGACGGTGTTGGGTGATCCTCCGGTGTCGTGTGCACATGCACACGATGCTGGCATGTATCAGTTAATAGCAGGTGTAGAAGTAAGGTAAGAGAGAAAGTAAGGAAGAAAGCAAGGGAAGGGAAATGAAGGGAAGGAGGGAGATTTGGCCGGAGGTTTGGGCCAGAGAAAATGAAGAAGAAAAAGAAAGGGGAGAAAAGATAGGAAAATAAGGAATAGGAAAAAAAAGAAAGTGAAGAAAGGAAGGAAACAAATAGAAAGGGAAAATTAAAAAAAGAAATAAAGAAGAAGGGAATTTATAATTTAAACATAAGGTTATTCATGTTCCCATTTTAAATTAAAGGAAAAAAAATGATATTTGATAATTTTAAAGAGATAATTTGAAAGTAATAAATTATTATTATTTGACTTAAAATAAATAGTATTTATAATATCTATTATAGTTAATATATCGTTTATCTTGTAATTAAATTTATTTTAATATAAATGGATATGGTTAATCAATGTCATTTTAAAACCATGAGTTAATCGTTTGCATATCGATCATAGATCGTTAATTGGGTTAATGATCTATATTTTGCTTAATTCTGTGGGATATTCATTTCGAATTAAGTGGGTGGACTAAGGTAATGATATGTTTTATTGGAAATAAAATTGGCAATAAGTTCCCATATTTAAATGGAGTCACCCCAAATAATAAATTGTTTATTTTAAAAAATTTACCCTTTTAAAATTTATTGTTGAAGTCAAAGAGACCGGGATTAGATATCAATGTATCCGGAACCACTTCGAATTATTAGCTATTGATTTGATTATATAATCAAATAGGCTGGAATTGAATAAATTAAGCAAACCTAACCATTTAAATTAAGCAACGATACTTAGGTATTATTTTATATACAAATGGATTCGTGTAATAAGTGTTTGGTCAAAACAAGATAAGAACTCATAGTCATGTACGAGTTACCCTGGTTTTCAAAGATGTTTTATAATTTAAGTTTTTCATATTATATCGGTTTACTCATACTGGTTTCCAGCCTGACTCGGGTGTTACTTTATTGTAATGCTCACGTCGGACCGAGTATTACAGATATTCATGTTATGACATTTTGGAGCTCAGGAGACGAGCTGGATGGTAGGGACGTATGGAGTATTTTCCGCTGTGTATTAAAGTTTGAATTGATTGTATTCAGGGACAAATTATTACAACTGTCCAGATTATTTGTTGATGATTGTACTCTGATATATTATATGTAAATTGACATTTACATCTTTCTTTGTGTACATGCTGTTATTTGATATTATATTTTGTTCCGCGGCGATTGTGAGATTCTGTGTTGTTGTTTCTATTTCTTCTTCTACCTCTTTTATTCTCACCCTAACAAATTTCGGATTTTCGGATTTCAATTACTCGGTACTTCTATAGTGAACACATCAGTGTTGAATTTTCGGGGTCGAAAATTTTGGGTCGTTACGTTTGGTATCAGAGCTGAAGGTTAAGCGAGAACCTTGGCTCTGACGGGGGTTACTCATTAGAGATGGGGTCAATAGTACTCGACAATGAGTTGAGCGTATTATATGAGAGCGTACTTGTTATTTTCTTGTATAATGGTTTTAAAAACGATTTTAAAAATTATTTTTTATATAAGCTTATATTTTGATATATAAAGCAATAGTTTTTCTAATTATTATATATATTAAGATAATTGGTTGTTGATTATTAAAATTAAATATAATAATAAAATTAAGTGGTAATATATACAACCAAATAGAAATTTGGGTTAGGATTAACTATGCAAATAAATTGAGGCAAAAATGGATTCAAACTAAATTTAAATCCTAGAAAATTCAAAAAGAATTTTTAAAGTATTGAAGTAAGTTACCTTGATTTGATTTTCCAGCAAATGATTTTGGAATATATGGTGTGTATGATTTTTATACATGATAATTTTCATAAATTGGGTATTATATCTTAATAAAGGGATGTTTATTTTTCTAAAATAAACAATGATAAAGCATAATGAAATGTTTTAAGGAAGTAACAATTTATATAAGTATAAGTATAAATTGAAAAGGATTTAAATTTTGAAGTTTTAAAATCTAAGTCCAAAAAATTTGAAATTGTTTCAAAGTGTTAAAAGATATAAGAAACAATATTATTCGGGATATTTTTGAATGTAGAAATCCTATTTTAAAACAAGAGTTGTTTTGAAAATTTTAAAAGGAATATGTTTTGAATAAAAAAACCAAGAATGGTTTAAAAATTTAAAGTATGACTTAGTGTGCAAACGAAATTGATTTGTGTGTGTATAATGCAAAGTTGATTTGAAATAAAACGGAAATATATATATATATATATTTGAAAAGTAAGAATAAAAGTTGGAAATTCTATTAATCGAAGTCTACATTATAGGCTAGGAAGTCCTACTAGAATCCAGTCCAAGAGAGTGATGGTTAAGAGTGAAGAATGTAAGGCGAGATGCGGGGAGCGAAGAGCAGCTGCACGTAAGGAACGAGAAGAAGTAATACAAGAGTAAGAGAAACAGGTTAAGGAAAGTGCTGGACCAGGGCCTTATGATAATGTCACCTGCTATAGATATTACTATAAGGGTCATTACGCACCCAGTGCAGTAAAATAAGGAAGGAATTGAAGGGTACATTCCAACGGTTTTGCTCTGAGATCTTACGCTTTAAGTGTCATAAGCAAGGACATTTCCTAATCCATTGCCCTGAAGCGAGGAAGGTAAAGCGTAAACCCGTAGAACCAGTCAATGAGTCGATAATTTGTAATCATTGTAAGATGACGGGACACATCGCTAGGAATTGTCCCAAGAGAGGAAAGAAGAGTAAGGTTGTGGAACGTCCTGCAGAAGGCGTGAAGGTTATCCAGATTGATGGAAAGGTAGAAACCTTATGTGGTAAATGTCATAGGTGGGGACATCCTATTGAAAAGTGCTTGTTCGGGATTTTCCCATTGAAAGGAAGTCCTTAGAGAGGATTCTTGTAAGAATACTAGGGCTCTGTTCTTTTCCAAACCCCTAGGTGATAGAGAAGGCGCCTAGATTTATGGCTTCTGTAAGACTCTTATTTTGGATAAATGGATGTAATGTTTGAACTACTAGTGTGTAGTCTATCAATGTATGGAATATTTTGTGGCAATAAAATCTAATATAAATTCACTTTTATTTATTTGAGATTAGAATTTAAATTAGTTCAAAATTGAAATTTGATTAGAATTAAATGGAATTGTAATCAGACTTGAATAAGTTTAAATTCAAACGGGAATTGACTTGAATTTTGGAAAGGAATTGAAATTAATTCAAATTGAATTGAAATTGAATTAATTTAAATGAATTGGAAATTGATAATTGATTGGAATAAGAGATTGGAGAATTGGACCAGTTTGACTCTGAAACTATTTTCAAATAAATTATTTTAATATAAACTGTCTTAAATCTATTTTTCCTAGTTATTTACTATACAACCTTTCATTTTAAAACCCAAACTATCTTATATTTGTTTTACATCTGTTTTACAAACTAATTACTATTTTACAACTATTTTATAATACTTAACTATTCTACAGCTATTTTACAACTAATAACTATTTTACAACCACTTAACTATCTTAAACTTTTCAAAAGCTATTTTCTAAACTCAAGCTAATTAGAGTGAAAATTGTTTACAATTAAATACCAATTGAGATAAGAATTGAAGTGATAACCCAATGGAAATTGAAGCAATTATGAATAAGTGAATAGAAATAAAAATTAATGTGAATAAAAGGAAGTTGATTTAGCTAATAATCAATGAAGATAAATATGTAGGATGTACGTATGTTATTCTATTGCATAACGATTTGATCCAGATTCGAGCATAGGATTTCGAGATAATATATCAATCCGAGTTGGGATTTTTCACTCGATTTTCGACGGAGAACCCTAGATATGGATTTTTGATTGATTCTGAAAATTCTCTGTCATAGTTATGGTTATGCAAGGAGAATGACGGCTTTTGATCAAGAAACCAGATCTGAGTCCGCACTAGGAAGTCGGGTGGAGGTTAGTAGTTCGGAAGTGAAATTGTGTGATCGAGTGAGTGATTGGATTTGATATTATGTACGGATGATATATGTAAATTGTACGTGCTTGAATGAAATAAATATTGAAAATTTGAAAAGAAATGTAAAAAAAGATTTTTGAAATGGAAAAGTACATTTTGAGAAATATATGAGGAAAGAGAATGGAAGTTGGATATCACTATAAATGGAACTCATTTTATTAAAAGTAAGTAATGTGGCAAATAATTTTATAAAGGAAATCGAATTTGCATGTTGATTTGGCATAAATAAAGTTATATACATATATTTATCATATATGATAAACTCCCCTTATCGAATCTATAACCAGAAGAAAAGATCTTTGAAAAATATTGAAAGTGTAAAAAGGAATTTATATAAGTGGGAAGTAATCCAAAAATATTTTGTTCTAGTTAAAGAGGAAATTTACACACACACACACACACACACACACACACACACACATATATATATAAATGATTTTATGAAGTTGGGAAAATCGTTTTTAGGACCCATTGTTTTGAAAGGCTTTTGATTTTGGGAAAAAGCAAATTTTAGGAATTTGGAAACCCAAGTTTGGAAATTATCAATTTGGTATATTGATTTTGTGTAAATGGGATTTATATGTGATTCATATGAAGAGTATGATTTGAAAGATACTAATGTGTATAGTATAAAAATGTTTTGAGAATGCTATGTGAAAAAAGGTGCTTCCATTTAGAGTTGAAACTTATAGTAGGAGATCCATGGGGTGGTTCTGCCTTGAGCCCTAGGGGAGGTTCTAAATTTGATCCTAGAGGATGTCTAGACAAACTGAAGTTCCTGAGGATTGTGGTTGGGGTAGCGAAAGTCGAGGGCGTTGATGCCTATAGAGACATTGGGGTTATGCTGTGATGGTAGTGTAACTCGGTGTAACTGCGATCTACTGCATTCCATAGTGGAAGTCGAGGGGCAGTGATTGCCTTAGGTCTACATTTGATTTCGCTGGGAGAGGGTGTGACATCGGTAGACTGCGATCTATGAAGACATAGCGAAAGTCGTGTGGCAGTGAGTGCCTATAGGCTGCATTGGGACTTGACTGATGTAGTCTGCCATCTATGTGGTCTGTGTGGCGAAGTTTCATTTGGCAGCGAAATTCGAGGGCACTGATGCTTAGAGTTACATGGTTTTTTCTATGATGGCAACGTAACCCTGGGTGTAGCTGCGATCTATGGCGGTTCCATGGTGTAATCGAAGGAGCCGGATGCCTATAGTTTTCTATGGTTTTGCCGGGATGGCGACGTAACCACCGGGCTAACTGCGGCCATGGAGGGGGTGATGATTTCTGGAGCATTCTCACAAAAATGTTTTCTACATTTTCACTTAAAATGTTTTATAAGTATTTTCACTGGGTATTGAAAACGGTTCTACCAAGTACTTATAGATCTTCAGTCCTATACCTAATGAACGTATGACCGAGTTTCTTTGAGAACGAGGATGGACTTATTAAAACATCGAGTTATAAAAAGTAATTGTATATAAAAGCTATTTTGGTAATATTATGTAATTTTTTTTAAAGGGTTTAAAAAAAAATTGAAATAAAAGTGTAAAAGAGTTATGAATGTCTAAAGAATAGTTTAACTAACAGTAAACGTTATAATTTAAATTCTCGCTTCATTTCTTTTTGGGGACGAAAAGTATAAAATGGGGGAATGCGACGACCCAGATTTTTAAAAATTGTTAATTGGGTAATTAATTGGTTTAAATAAAGGAACGTTAATTTGGTTAGTCAACAAACAAATTTTCGATAATCATAATATCTGAACGAATATAAATTGATTTGAAAACTATAACAAATGTTGAATTATAAATCTCTGGACATGATATATCCTATAGAAATATATAATATATACTTCACCATTTTAAATTAATACAAACACCCAAATATATATATAAAAACATATATAAGCTTTATGATGTGGATAATATATGAATATATATATATGTGTGTGTGTGTGCGCACGCGCGCGCGCCTATGTAAAGTAAAATATATGGAAGCATAAATGTAAATATAAACACATACATACTATAAATAAGGTTATATATATTATTAACATCATAAATTACTATTATTCATATGTAGATTTTGAATAGAACTATGATTTGAAATTTAAAATAAATATCTTAAAGGAAATTTACATTTTAAAAAAAATTCTACATTTTAAACACTAGGTATAAATATATAGTTATTAATTAAAGTAGTATAATTTAAGTTTAAAATGAAATAAGAATAAATAAATAAAAGTTTTATAATATTTCTTTTGTGCTACATGAAATAAATAAAAAGAAAATATAAAAATAAAAACATATATAATATAAAATGTATATATATGGACATTTGTAAGCTAGATGAAGACACATGTATACAAGTGTCAAATTTGCACTTTAAATGGATTTCTTCATTTAATTAAAAAAAAGAAAATGATTTAAAGAAGAAAAACAAGGTTCTGTATCTAAATTTTATATACATCTCAATTCCCTTCTTTCTTCTTTCATTTTCTTTCAACAAAACCAAAACCAGTAAATATACTGCCATAAACAACTCCAAACAATCCAACTCAATGGAGATCATCAACAAGGAAGCAGTAGTCTTTTCCAAGAGCAGTGTCTCTGTTAGAAAAAAGGTGAGTAAGCTTTCCTTTAAAATGTTTAACCTTCCTTATATAATATTATGTTTAAAGATAAATTGAAAAGCATCATTTTTGAACATGTATCCATGCCTGTATATGGATATGTGGATGCCTGTATATATGTTGCTTTGCCTCTGTTCTTGCTTTTGAAAGGTTCAAAAACTTTTCAAAATTCCAATGTTGTTAATCCAACCAGTTATAGGGTGTGATGTTTGAAGGAAATATGTTTATATGTGAGTATACCTGTTTTTAAAATTTATTTCATGAGAGATTGATAAGCAATGTCACTAGATAAAGGTTTATAGTGGATAATCAGTATTTCCAGGAAAATCAATTAGTGTCATTTAAGTTTTCACATATATCACTAGAATATATGCTCAAAATGATGAATTTAGGTGGAATTCTTTTTATTTTTAATTGAGCGGTCATTGGGATAAGGGGAGTTGGTTGGAATTTGGTCATTGAGGTATTTCTGGCAACCCCGATGCTTTTGAGCTCAGGGGCTCAGGTCGAAGGAGGATGAGGTGAGGACGGTTAAGGAAAAAATGGTGGCTGGGATTCTCGGAGGCTGTGGTGACTGGAAGGAGGTGTTGTAGGGTTTAGGCTTTGATTTGGGTCGAGGGAAGTTCACGGCTATTTGAGGTGGTGCAGTGGCGTCGAGTTGGCTTAAAGGTAGGGGAAAGGTTAGAGGAGACTCAGGCGCAGCTATGGCAAGGTGGTGTGGCATCCGGTGATCAGAGACGGTGGCGCGAGGTGGTGTCATGGTGGGCTTTTCAGGTAGGGTGAAGGTTTTCTTGCTCGTTTTCGATTCGGGTAGCCGAGGGGAAAGAGGAGGTCGAGGATGACTTCGTGGAGGTGCCGGTGGCGTTGGGCGATCCTCCGGTGTCATGTGCATGTGCACATGATGTTGGCATGTATCAGTTAATAGCAGGTGTAGAAGTAAGGAAAGAGAGAAAGTAAGGAAGAAACCAAGAGAAGGGAAAGGAAGGGAAGGATGGAGATTGGGTCGGAGGTTTGGGCCAGAGAAAATAAAGAAAAAAAAGAAAGGGGAGAAAAGATAGGAAAATAAGGAATAGGAAAAAAAGTGAAGAAAGGAAGGAAACAAATAGAAAGGGAAAATAGAAAGAAAAGAAATAAAGAAGAATGGAATTTATAATTTAAACATAAGGTTATTCATGTTCCCATTTTAAATTAAAGGAAAAATTGGTATTTGATAGATAATTTGATGGTAATAAATAATTATTATATGACTTAAAATAAATAGTATTTTATAATATTTATTATAGTTAATATATCGTTTATCTTTTAATTAAATTGGTTTTAATATAAAGGGATACAGTTCATCAATGTGATTTAAAAACTATGAGTTAATCATTTGAATATCGATCATAGATTGTTAATTGGGTTAACGATCTATATTTTGCTTAATTCTATGGGATATTCATTTCGAATTAAGTAGGTGGACTAAGGTAATGATATGTTTTATTGAAATAAAATTAGTAATAAGTTCCCATGTTTAAATGGAGTCACCCCAAATAATAAATTGTTTATTTTAAACAATTCATCCTTTTAAAATTTATTGTTGAAGTCAAAGAGACCGGGATCGGATATCAACGTATCCGAAACCACTTCAAATTATTAACCACTGATTTAATTATATAACCAAATAGGCTGAAATTGAATAAATTAAGTAAACCTGACCATTTAAATTAAGCAGCGATAATTAGGTATTACTTTATATACAAATGGATTTGTGTAATAAGTGTTTGGTCAAAACAAGATAAGAACTCGTAGTGATGTACGAGTTACCCTGGTTTTCAAAGAAGTTTTATAACTTAAGTTTTTCATATTATATGGGTCTACTCACACTAGTTTCCAGCATGACTCGGGTGTTACTTTATTGTAATGCTCGGGTCAGACCGAGTATTGCAGATTTTCAGGTTAAGGCGTGTTGGAGCTCAGGAGAGGAGATGGATGGCAGGGACGTATGGAGTATTTTCCACTGTGTATTTGAGTTTATACTGATTGTATTCAGTGACAAGTTGTTACAACTGTCCAGTTTATTTGTTAATGATTGTACTATGATATACTATATGTAAATTGACATTTACAGCTTTCTTTGTGTAAATGCTGTTATTTGATATTATATTTTGTTCCGCTGCGATTGTGAGATTCTATGTTGTTGTTTTTGTTTCTTCTTCTACCTCTTTTCTTCTTACCCAAACAATCTACGATTTGTGGCGTTCGATTACTCGGCACTTCTATAGTGAACACATTAGTGTCGAATTTTCGAAGTCGAAAATTTCAGGTCGTTACATTTAGGATGTTTAAAATCAGTTTATCTCTTGATTTAAAAGAGACTGGATTTAATTAATCATTTTCAGTAAAGATATTCGAATTTAATTTATAATTGTAATTAATGATATTATAAAAGTAATTAATCATTTTAAATAATGATATTTGAATTTAATTAATCATATTTTGTTAATATTGTATTGAAATTTATTAATCTATTTGATTAATGAGATTTGGATTTAATTAAATCATTTTAATTAATGATTCTAAACTTTTATTAATCATTTTAACTAATGATTATGTTAAATCTAACTAATTTCTTTAACTAATTATATGTGGAATTTAGTTAAATCATTTTAATTGATGATGTTTAATAATTAAATAAATCATTTTTGACAAACGACGTTTTAATTAATCGTTTTAACTAGTGAGGTTTGAATTTAATTAATCCAATTAATTTATGGTTATTTGAACTTAATTAATTATTTTAATCAATGGCGTTTAAAATTTATTGATCGTTTTAATTAATGATGTTTGAGATGAATTATTCATTTTTACTATTGATTATTTGAATTTAATAAATCTTTTTAAATTAATGATATCTAAAGTTAACTAATTGATTTAACAAAAGATATTAAAGCAAATTAACTAATATTGTAACGATCCCAATTTTTGAGTAAGATTAAAATTACTAATTGATGTCAATTTGTGAATTTAAATTGTAAATTAAATTAATTTTTCCAAGATTGAATTGGGTATTTATTTATTTGGACATTGATTTTAAAATTTAACCGTGAATTTGAAATTCTATATTTAATGTCATGTAAATAAAAGGTAACGTTCTAAAAATTTATCAATTAAAATTAATAATATATTTTAAGCTTTTGAAGTTTAATTTGAAATATATTGAAAAATCTCAAACAAATAAAATAAGTAATAAACTATATATGGATAAAACTCTAATTTCTTTTTAGTTTAAAATCCTAAAATAATAAATATTTTAAAAAATCATTTGAATTCAAATTATATATAAATATAATGCATATATGAGTAGATTTGAGTGTATACATTTAATTTGAATTTAAATTGCATAAGTATGGATATGAATATATATAAATGGACATAAGTGGTTATAATTCAAGTTGAATTGAAATTTGAATTTAAATTTAAAATAAATGTTTTTAAGAATAATGAACTTTTGAAATCATTAAGGTGTATTTTATATTTTTATAATATAAAGATTGGTTAAAAACAATTCTTCTTTCAACATTGTATACATGTATATACGAATGAATAAAGGGTATGTTTATTTATAAAGTAAATATGATATAAAAATTTATTTAAAAATCCTCTTGTCTTTGTAAAATCACAAATGATAAACATACATCAAAGAGATGGATTAAGAAGTTAACATAATTAAGGCCTTATGATTATTGTTTACAAATGGCATCCAAAATGATTAATTGAATAAAATAATAAGATTTAAAAATTACAAAGAAACTTTCCATCTCCCCATATGCAATTATTTACTCTCAGTAAATCTGAAAAAAAAAATTGTAAAAAGATTTGGGCATTTCAAATCTCAACACCAAAAAAAATATAGAAAAAAAAAATCAGAAAAACTTCCATTATCTTCTCTTCTCAAATGTGAAGTAAAATCAGAAAGAAAATCTAAAAGTCTCAAACTTGAAATAAATAAAAGCTTCAACACAAAAACCAAGTCTTCTTCCTTTATTTCTAAAACCAGATCGAAATTTAAACGAAACCTGAAGCTTTGCACCAGAAAATGAAAACCAGAAGCATTTCAAAGACATGGAAAACAAAGCAGTTCAAAGCCTTAAACAAAATTCAACTGTAAGGAAGAAGTACCAGAGTTCAATAGAACAGAAGCAAATCAAAAGCCTGGAACAAAAGCAAGTTTCAAGCATGCAGAATCTGCAACCTGATATCTAAAGCATTTTAAATACAAAGCAATTTCCAGGCTCAAAACAATCTTCTCTGTTCATCATCATAAACATTGTGAGCAAACCACTTGACCCCGATATCTCTTTTGATGCTTGGATTTATATTTGAGTTATGTGTTTGTGTAATTTTGTGAATATGCTTGTGTGTATATATATACATGAAAATAGGTATGCATGTCTGTGTACAGGGAAGTTTGCCCTGTTCTAAAACTTACCGGCATAAGCTAATTTCAAAACTCAAATCTTGCTCCTCAATCTCTGTTAGAGTTTGATTTTTGAACAAAAATATAATTTAAAAATCAAGATTTAAATATTAAAAATACTTTTAAGTATTAAGGACAAATGGATTTAGTGGAAAACTTAATACACAGTGAAATGAAGAAATTGTTCAAACCTTAGTTGATCAAAAACTTGAATTTGATTTCATGATCCAACTCGCCTTCACAAAACATGAATTTTAAAGACGAAATCAAAATTTTTAAGCTTGGAATTATCATGTTATCCTGAGTTGAATAGAATTCATATTTTGGTCAACTACTGTCGATCAATGTCAAATGGAAGCTCGAGTTCGATGTTGAAGGTAGCTTAGGAGCCCGTGATCAACAGAAAATTAGTGAATGATTTTACGGATCGCTAATGAAGTTAGTCGAAGTTCAATTAGGGTTTAAGTTCAGTTTTCGTTAAGGTGGGAAAGAAGGATTGCTGCATCACCGAGAGTTGATCGGGGTTATCCGGACCTAGGGGAATGGAGGTACGGTGGTGTGACGTTGCTTTGGACGGAATTGCGGAGGCTCTGGTGAGCTAGGTTGTTGGGGCGAAGAAGTTTTTCATCGACAAATTTTGGTCCCACTCAGGTCGAAGAGCTCGATTTTGATCAACGACATTATTGGGTGGTCTGGATGCTCAGGCGAGATGAGGGGATCTTCAATGATTGATGGGTATCGTCGATAATGATCGGAGACACTCCGATCACGTGTGCACGTTCACACGTGCGCCTCTGTTCTCAGGAAAATTTAGGTTGGAGAAGACGAAGTTGCTCGTGGGTCTGGGCTCGAAAAAAATCAACGATTGACTCGAAATTGTGGATGTGAGGATTCGCTCGGGAGTGGATCGATGTTTACTCGGAGTCTTACTCGAGATGGGATCGATTATGTCTCGAGTTTATTTAGCTATATACCTAGTTTTTTAATAGTAACATGTTTAAACTTAAAACGGGGTATTACAAGTTTTAAAGAAACAATAAAAACGATTAGTTTCAAAAGCAATGATAATTGACAAACTTTTAAAAGTTTCAAACATAATTAACAAGGTTTAAAAGTAAATATTTCAAAAAAATATATAATAATAATTGATAGATAATTACTTTGTGTAATTAAATTAAAGCTAGTCCTTTTGTGTAATTGATTTGAAAGATAATTTCCTTGTGCAATTAGATTAAAGGTTAATTAATTTTTTGCGATTAAATTAAAGAGTGATTAATATAATTAATTAAAGTATTTATTAATTAAAAGTAATTTATTAATGATTTAAGGGTTGATAAATCAGGAAAATTGAACAATAATTAATCAAAGGATAATTAATTGATGTGATTAACTTATTAAGGTAATTAATTAGAGAAAAAATAATTAATTTAAAGGATAATTAATTAATAAAAGTGATTAAGGATAATCACTTATGGTAATTAATTTAGGATAATTAATTTAAATGGTAATTAATTAAGGGTTAGTTAATAAAAAAGAGGATTAACTAAATGGTGAATTAAATAATTAAAGGTTAATTCTGTGATAATTAAAGGTTGATGTATTATAATTAAAGATTAATTAACTTATTATTAATGGTTAATTAATAAATGATTAAAGAATAATTTATCAAAATGATTTGTAATTTATTAATGTTAATTAACCAAGATTAGTAGTTCATATGTAATTAATCTGATTTGAATTTATTAGACAATTATCTGATTTTACTTATGGATGTTTGAATTCTATTGATTGTTGAATTATTGATATCCCTTATATGTGATGCTCTGTTTTGATTTAAGCTGTAATTTATTATCTATGATATATATGTGTGTGATCTGTGAATGAAAGATAAGCGTTATAGTTTATACCGTTTATCAAATATATTGCTATATTTGAACCTATGTTGATTGATGATGTTGCACTTTTATTGTGTAAAACCCCTGGACCACAGTTATACGCACACAAATATGGATTGCACGAGGAAATTGATTAAGTCACAGATATTTGAAATAGTTTTAAAATTGAATTTTTGAATTCAAATTTTGGAAATGGATTGGGTTTAAAGAAAAAGTTTTTAAGAAGGAATTTCAAAGATGAAAGTTATTTTCGAATAACTTGACTTAGTTTTGAATTTTGATTTAAATTTGAATCCGAAAATTTGAAATTAAATCCTATTTATGATTTAAAAGGGTATACCAGTTTATATGGGTTTTAAACCATTTTCAAAGTGTCGTTTTGGGAATTTGAATTTAACCCAAAGATTTTAACTTGTATAAATGAAATCGGATTTTTCCGAAAAGAAAACTATTTGTTTTCAAATAACAAAAGCTTTCATATAATAAATGAATTCCCAATTTGTGTTAAAAGGATTTCAAGTCTAAAATGAAAATGGTTTTCCAAGTTAGAAATATATCTTTGGAAACTGTTTGAAAGCTATAAGTTAAATCTTCAATTTAAAGATTTAAATGAGTTAATCCAAATTGAAATGGAAGTGTTTTGAATCCATGAATGGATCTTTGTGAAACCAGGTGGACTTTGTGAAATAAATCTTTTTGTTAAAAGATTTTAAATGGTAATTGGTTTAAACCAATTGAAAGGGAAGTTTGGATTTTAAAAGTTGTGACTTAACTGAAATCCCATATCCATATGTTTTTAAATATTGCGCTCACTATTCGGTTTAGCCGGGAGAGGACCTTGTATCATATAACCCATTCCGAATAGTGATACGACGTTATGGATTGCATTTGAAAACCGGTGTTAAAGACCGGGTGTCTTCGAAAACGATAGGATGACCTGTCGATTGACTCTGCACCAAGTTGCTCCGGTATAGATTTCTCCATATGTGATGGGGAGTCCGATCGGAATTGTGGATATTCAGATTGCAAGGGCTTCTTCGGAAGTGCCTTTGGTTCTATTCGAACCCGGAACAGACTTGTATGGTTGTATGTACGACATTACACTTTGAGATATTAAACTGATCTCTATCAAATACATTTCTGCTTGGTGGCGGAGAATTCATTCTCTTAGCTTAACACCCTTCTCTGAGACGTACGAGCTCAGAGGTTATGTAGTTGATAGTTATCAGTGATATACTCCCAATTTGGTAGTGTGGCATGCTGAGTGCTGTTGTGTATCATTTGTTGATCAAAGCATGGCTTTGTATAAAGCGTAGCTTTGTGGACGAGATTACATCAGGACTCACACCCCGGAAATGGTCGAAACAGGAAAGATGCGGTAAGGTTATGAGGGTTGCTCCCTTTAGGGTGTGTCATGTCCTTCTGGAAAAGGGTAATATCATGGTATGGAACCCAGATACTTTACTCATGTGGACACTGCAAATCTATTCCTTTGTGATTGCTTTGTGGTTGAGAGGCGCCTCGGATAAAGGTCCCAAAGGACCGGGGGATGGCATGCTCAAGTTTTAGTTACCTAGTTATAAAGGTAACCCGGTCTTGTGTTGGCAGAGATCCGGTTAGGTTCTCGGGACGTCCCACCAAAGGCGTACCTATGTGGCAGTAGCAAGTTGCTTAGCCTGACCATTTGTTGAAAATCCAAACAAAACAATACGTGCCTTGTATGGTTTTAGTTGTATAACCTGCCATGGAATGTAGTGGTAACCTGCTATTAAACATGGTAGCTATAGTAGGCATAAGTGCGAAATGCCTATGCTGGCTAGGATTAATTTATACTTTCGAAATGGTTTTTCTACACTATGCACTAGTAATAACATCAAAGAAATTTTCTCGTATCAAGCATATTTGACTATCATAAGGAGAAATCTCCTCCAATTCTACGTTTGCATTGTGTGTTTGGCGGGAGGCCTTATGGTAGTTTCATTTTCCAAAAAGCATTGCGGGTTTATTTTAAATTCTTTTGTTGTTTGTTTTAAAAGATAAACTATTTTGTTTGCTCATACCAGTCCCACGAATGACCTGGAGTTTATTGTTCCCTTCCTAAACTCTGGGTGCCCACAATTTTCCCACAAGGGCAGTCTAGAGTTTGGTTTTTCAGATAGTCAGGTTTAGTAGATTATCTGGAGCAAGTTTAGTCTTTGGATCAGGACTGCACTTGCTTATCTTTGTGCATCGTTATTGGGAATTCGTGCTATTTCTGGATTGTTGCCTTGGAGATGGAGATTACTGACACTGGAGTTCTCTCTTGAAGACCATATTGGAGATATTGTTCCGCTGCTGGTGTTATCGTTTTCTTTCCGCTGCTATTGTCTTGTATCATACCTCTAATGTATATTGATATTCATTGTATCATTCTGTTGTATCAGATATTGTATCAAATGTTATATATATCAAGTGTATAATTCTCTTCTTCCGCTGTGTTGTACTTAATGTGTTATAAACTCCGGCGAACCAGATTCGATGTTTGGATCTGCGGCATTTGAATACGAGTGTCGTATTCGGTGCCGATTTTCGAAGGACGAGTTGGGGTCGTTTCAAATATGATAAAAGTGCTTTTAGTTAATTTTCTGATTTAATGTTTTTAAAGCTAATAAACTGATTAAATAAAAGATTTAAAGTTAAATTACTGATGATATAAAAATGTTTGGAAATAATTAGCTATTTATTAAAGACAATGGATTTCTTTATTTAAAAGAGATTATAAATGTGATTAGTTATCTTAAAAGTATGTAAATTGCTTTATCTTTTGGGATGATAAATATTATTTTAAATTTATAAATAATGGTTCATAAATGAGAAAAACTCCTTTAAATGAATTAGTTATAAATAAAGATAAGTGTGAATTGTTTTGGGTTTATAGTGAACAATGTTTTAACGATATTTGTTTTTTGACCCTTGCTTTAATACACTTACTATTATAAAACTAGTCTTTTAAAAGAATATTTTTAAAAGTATCTTTAAAAGTGTTTTACCAATACTGTAATATGGAAATCCAGTTCAGTTTTAAAAGTTAAAGTTTGGTTTCAGTTATGTAAAAGTAGTTCCGCAATCGATATCACTTATATAGAAAGGATCTAGTCATACTTTTAACACTAAACATCGATATCGCAATCGGTTAGCTTGAGTGTCACAACATTCGAAAACTCATCTTTTGGAGCTTGGAGTTAATTTGGAAGACCTATACTATCGATTTTAGCTTCCTGTTTATTTCTGTTGTCTCAGTTTTATATCCAGACTTGTCAGTTACCTTCGTGTTAGATATTTTTGTGTATTGGGGTTTTTGATGTATACTATTTTAGACTATGTTATTTCTATAGTAGATTTATGAACTACTATTTTTCTTGTTGCTGTTTTGTTATGAACTCTGTGTCTATGATTCTGTGATTGATTTATTTACTGTATATGCTAAGTTATGCCAAACAAATATATTAACAATCTGTTGTTTTGGATGATTCAAGTCTGACATGTGT
Organism: Allium cepa; assembly: GCA_030765085.1. Classification (NCBI taxonomy): domain Eukaryota; kingdom Viridiplantae; phylum Streptophyta; class Magnoliopsida; order Asparagales; family Amaryllidaceae; genus Allium; species Allium cepa. The sequence goes on along the minus strand of CM060932.1, from coordinate 635,572,581 downwards.
GGATTATTGTCGATTTGAATGGTTCAAAGTAGTTGGTCGTTATAGTTGGTATTAGAGCTCTGGTTTTGGCAAACTTAGTATATGGAGTGAAAACTCATTAGAGATAGGGTAGCAATACCTTAGAGTGAATTGAATTAACTTCAGAATCATATTCGTTTGTACTGGAAATTCTTAGTTGAAGATTCCCTTCGATTAGGATTTCTTATGAAATTTTGGAACTTTGTCGTTGTTCTAAAGTTTATTCTTGTCTTTTCCAGATGAATAACCATAGGAATGCCTATGGAAGGGGTCGTGGAAATGCTCTTGCACCACCAGTTGCTCTTGTTCCACCTATTGCTGCTCCTGTTCCACCTATCCAGCCTACTAGGTTCACTCGGCTTTGTAAGAAGTATTCTCAACTTGGCGGCACTAAGTTCACTAGAGTAGAGAGTATTATTGAAGCCCGACAATAGCTAAAAGGCCTTGAGAGGTTTTTCACTGGACTTGAGATCACTGATGCTCAAATGCGTCATTTAGCTACTTCGCAGTCACAGGCTTCTACCCAGGAATGGAGGGAATCTGTTACCACTCAGACTGTTGAGGCTAATATCACTTGGCAGCAGTTCAGGTAAGACCCTTAGTTGTCCTTTCTAGCTTCTTTCTGTTGAATTTATCTCTTCGTAGTGTAACTTTTTGAGCTTTATCCCTGTCTTATCTTGAAATGATTCTTTTCAAAGATGCTTTTAACAAAATGGATGCCCGAAGCTGGGAAATCTAATTTTTATAGGCGTTCATGAATCTTGAGCAAGGAGACATGACTTTTGCTGAGTATGAGAGGAAGTTCAATGAGCTCTCCAAGTTTGGTCCCAATCTGATTGACAATCAGCTCAAGAAGAATGAGAAGTTTATTCATGATACTCGCTCGGAGTATTATGACTGCTTGATCAGTCATGTTCATGGCACCTTCACTTCCCTGATGTATATGGCCATCAGATTCGAGAACCTTACTTCCAAGAGTAAGCAAGCTGTTTCATCATCTCACGGTACTTCCGGTGGTTCTAGGAAGAGGAAGCCCAACTTCTAGCAACAGAAGAAGAAGTGGCAAGATGCTCATGTTATTGGATCTGTTCCTATGAAGAGATCTTTTGACTTATCTTCCATTACTTATTTTAAGTGCGACCAGTAGGGTCACTATGCCAACAGCTGTCCATCTTCTACCGGTGCCGCTATCCCTCCACCTCAGGCGACCAGAACCAATCTTTGCCACCTTTGTCTATAGCCTGGTCATTTCAAGAATAACCGTCCCACTCAGCAGAGGGGCAAGACATCTGGAGTCTTTGCACTGACTTCTTCCACTCCTCCTCCTCCGCCCGCCAGTGATAACCAAGGTACTCTTGTTGGAGTTCTTTTTCTTTGCATGATTATCCTGTTTGTGTTATATTTGACACTGGTGCATCCCATAGTTTTATATCTATTGATCATTGTAATAAATTTGGGCATATTTTGCAACCTCAATTGGTGACTTCATCATTATGCGTGATTAAGCCCATCGACGATCCCGCTAATGTTAGTATGATTTATAAAGGAGTGAAACTCCTTTACAGGAAGCGTCGATTCACCAGAGATTTCTATGTTTTGGGTTTCGATGCATTTGATATTTTACTTGGAGGTGATTGGTTAGAGCATTATGATGCGGTCATATCTTGTAAGGCCCAAACCGTTTCTCTAGTAGATGACCAGGGCAATTCTCTTATAATTGAAGGTGGAATGCCTCAAGATGTTGCAGGCAACTTTATCTTTTCTGTTGATGCTCAGTGCCTAGTGATCTGGACTCCACACTGACAGTCAGGGATTACCCTGATGTTTTTGGTGAAGTCACTTCTCTTCCTTTTAAGCTGGAAATTGAATTCCGCATTGATCTTATCCCTGGTGCTCGACCTATTGTTCTCCCTTCCAGACGGATGGCACCCAAGGAGAAAGTTGAGTTGAGGAAGAAGATTGAGGATTTGTTCTCCAAAGGTTTGATTAGGTAGAGTTTTTCTGAATGGAGAGCAGCTGTGGTCTTTGTCACCAAATTCGAAGGTTCCTTGAGGATGTGTGTTGATTATAGAGAGCTGAACGAACTTACTCTCAAGAACCGATATCCTATGCCATGCATCAATGATATGTTTGATAAGCTCTGTAGGGCTTAAGTATTCTCTCAGCTTGAACTTGCTACCGGCTTCCACCAACTTCGTGTAGCCAAAGAAAGCATTCCCAAGACTACTTTTCGAATATAGAATGGCTTCTATTAATGGTTAGTCATGCCTTTTGGATTACCAATGCGCCTGCCTTCTTCGTCGACCATATGAATCGTGTTTTCCACGATGTTCTCAATAAGTTTTCTCTGGTTTTCGTTGATGATATCCTCGTCTTTTCTAAGTCACAAAAGGAGCATAGGGAACATTTGGATCATGTTCTTAAAACACTTAGGCGTCATCAGTTGAAAGCAAAATTTTCTAAATGCCATATCTGGAGAGATGAGGTCCGATTCCTTAGGCACATTGTTTAAGAGAATAGAGCCTCAGTTGACCCGGTTAAGGACGCCGCTATTAATGTAAGTCTATCCACCTTTCTCTTTTGAATTTATTCATCTTATCTATCTTTGAACTTATCCCCTCATCCATTTCCAAGATTAGGAGACACCTAAGACCCTGATTGATATTCGTAGCTTTCTGGGCCTTGCCGGTTATTATCGGAGATTTATTGAGAATTTTGCCTGTATAGCCGTACCTCTCACTGTTTTGACTCGTAAGAATGCCAAGTTTAATTGGAACGAGAAGTGTGAAGTCGCATTCAATGAGTTGAAGCAAAATCTTACCTCTGCTCATGTTCTCACTGTTTTGAACGGGATAGAGGATTGTTGGTTTATACCAATGCTATTAAGGAAGGATTGGGTCTGTGTTGATACAGGATGGGAAGGTCATAGCTTATGCTAGTCGTCATTTGAAGCACCATGATGCTAACTATGCCACCCATGATTTAGAGTTTCTTGTTGTTGTGTTCGCTTTGAAGTTGTGGAGACACCACCTTTAGGAAACCAAGTTTGAGCTTTTCATCGATCACCAATCTCTTAAGCATATTTTCAACCAGAAAGATTTAAACCAGAGGCAAGTTCGACGGCTGGAGTTCTTAGCATCTTATGATCTCGACGTCAACTATACCTTTGGGAATGCCAATGCTGTAGCCGATTCTTTGAGTAGGAAGAAAGCTTTGTTGTGTCAGACTATGGTCTCTCCATCTCTTTTGGATCATATTGCTGCGAACCAGGATGAAGATGCGATGCTTGCCTTATGAAGGAGAGTATTCGAGATAGAGAGGGCGATGATCAGAAGGAGTTAGGAGCACAGACTGATTAGAATGGAGTTCTGAGGATAAATGGGCGTATTGTTGTTCTGAATGTTGATGGTTTGAGGCAGGAAGTTCTTAGAGAGAATCATCTGTCCAAGCTCTCCATCCGTCCAGGTGTTACTAAGATGTCTCAGAATATGAAGAAGTTATATTGGCGGAATGGTATGAAGCGAGACATTTCTATCTTTGTCAGTAGAAGTGCCACTTGTCAACAGGTTAAGGCTGACCACCAAAGGACCGCTGGATTGCTGCAACCCCTTGAGAATCCTATTTGGAAGTGGGATCAAGTTTCTGTGGATTTTGTCGATGGTCTACCAAGGACTAGAAGGGGTAATGAGAGTGTTTGTGTAGTTGTCAATCAATTAAGCAAATCCGCCCATTTTATTTCGATCAAGTCGAATCGAACTGCTATGAGCTTAGCTGAGATCTATATGAGGGAGATTGTCCATCTTCATGGTGTCCCTTCTAGTATTATTTGTGATCGTGATCCTACCTTTACCAGCAAGTTCTGGAAAGCTTTCCATGATGTTTTGGGTACTCATTGAACCTTAATACAACTTATCATTCTCAGACTGATGGTCAGACGGAAAGGGTGAATCAGATTCTAGAAGATCTCCTCCGTGCTTGTATTCTTGATTATGGAGAATCTTGGGAAGATCAATTCCACATTGTTGTTGAATTCACCTATAATTACAGTTACCAGGTATAACTCTATCTTTGAATTTAAATCAACTTAAGCTTAATCAATCTATTCATCCCAATCTTTTGGAATCAGCCAAGTATCGAGATGTCTCCGTTTGCCGATCTATAAGGACGATCCTGTAAATCTCCATCTTGTAGGACTGAATCCGATGATCGCTTGGTTCT